>CAUYRB010109601.1:0-20824 GCA_963574695.1 Propithecus perrieri | reverse complement strand
TTGGCGTATATGAAAGCCTCTGATTTGTGTGTATTGATTTTGTATCCTGAAACTTTACTGAATTCATTTATCAGTTCCAGTAGCCTCTTGGTTCAATCCTTGGGGTTTTCTAGATATAGTATCATATCATCAGCAAATAATGAGAGTTTGATCTCTTCTGTTCCCATTCGTATACCTTTAATTCCACTCTCTTGCCTGATTGCTGTGGCCAGAACTTCCAGCACTATGTTGAATAGAAGTGGAGATAGTGGGCAACCTTGTTTGGTTCCAGTTCTAAGTGGGAATGCTTTCAAAACCTGTGATAGTTCTTTTGCTTTTGTGAATCAGTACAGGCTTCTTAGTCTAGTCAAGATTTTCTATGATGTGATATTAGTTCACTTGCCCAATTTAGCCCCTCTCCCTTGCCTCTGTTTTTTCACTTTCCTCTAGCCATCCTAGTAAAATGCATATACAGTTGACCCTTAAACAATATGAGAGTAAGGGACACCTATTCCCCATGAAGTCAAAAATCTATCTATAACTTTCGACCACCCACAACTTAACTACTAATAGCCTATTGTTGACTGAAAGCCTTACCAATAACATGAACAGTATATTAACACATATTTTTATACTATATGTATTATATACTGTATTCTTACAATAAAGTAAACTGGAGAAAAGAAAATATATTAAGAAAATTATAAGGCAGAAAAAATACATTTACAGTACTGTACTGTATTTATTAATACTGTAAGTTTATAAAATCTGTTTGTAAGATGAATCATCAGTCTGAAATAGCAGGCAACTGCAGGCGCAGACCTCACTCTATAGTACATATTGAATAATTAAGCTTTTTATTGTAATATCATGACTTTTCTCTACTTCTTGGGAGCACTTCCTGCAGCACTCGTAGCACTTTATATGGGTCAAATGTTGTTATTCGGGGTTTACAATATTGCATTAAACATGATGAAAATATGCAAGAACTGCAAGAGATCACTTTTTGCTATGATGCACAATTTACTGGAGAGACAAACTGCTCACACAGAGATGATTAGTGTTACACGGTGTTTTAAGTGGATACTCACAACACTCGAATTTACTGCAGTAGCAACAGGAGGTGGCTGTGAAATTATACAGTAGTGCAGTATGTGCTGCTGTTAATTTTATGCAGTTGTGATTTAATACTGCATCATTACATTTGTTTACATTTCTCTTGACTGCAAATGACACCATGTACAGTAAGTATGTGTAATTTCTGATAAATTTTAACTTTTTATAAATGAAAGATGGTCTTCCTAATAAATTATCTAACAGAGAAAAATAAACTAACAGAAAGTAAGAGAAATAAACTCACAGCAGACAATTGCTCCTTTGGAAAGTAACTCACAACACAACTGCCCTTTGTTTTGTTTAATTAAAACACCTGTGGTGCAACTCGTTATCTCTGAGTGTTGTTTTCTCAGCCTTAAAGAGCCCTAAGCAGACAGTAGGGGTGTGAGTACCCCACTTCAGCTCTCACCAGTACTAGATTCCAAGGACTCAGATAAAGTCAGCCTCATAGAGAAAAAAAATAAAGAGCACCTGCAACTGCTTTGCTGCTGTTTGTGTTATCAGTCTGCTGAAGCAGAGGGACAAAAAGCCGTTTTACCCTTTAAAACTCTGAGCACTTTCCTCAGCCTCTTGGGACTACCCTCTATCTTTTCTTCAGAGTCAAGGCCTGTCTCTCTCTCTCTCTCTCTCTCTCTCTTTCTCAAATAAATACACATTTACTTCTGTAGATCCTAAACATTGTGTCAGAAAGCTTTCTCCAGCCTGTGCTGTGAACTCCTGTTAGTCCCCACCCTAACAATAATACATTTGTTTATGTATGTATTAATATATGCTAGTATCCACATATAATATACATTCATGACATACCCAGCTTTTTCTTAAATTTTTCAGTATTTCTAGGCTCTGTGGTTCATCTTTGTGTTTTTTCAAATTGTCACAAATCTCTAAAAATTTTCCAATATATTTATTGAAAAAAATCTACATATAAGTGGACCCATGCAGTTCAAGCCCATGTTATTCAAGGGTCAACTGTATAAGAATATAGAAGCTCAAACTCAGCATCAGAAGTGCAAACTTCTTATGTGGATTCATGCCTCTGTTTCCCACTGGCCCTGTTTCTCAATCTTTGTGTTAACACTATCCATTCTAGCATGTAAGCTATAGAAAATATTTGGAACATTAATATACTGTCCATTTTCCCCTCATTCTTCACATTTAATGAGTCATAAATTCCTATAACTTATACCTGATAAATACCCTTCCAGTTTGTTACCTGCTTTACATCCTTGCTGCTGCTGCTTTATCCGAGGTCTTCATTTATGTGGATCTGAGACTTGTGAAGAGTCTCCTGTTTCTCATGCTTGTCTTGGCCTTATTGCCAATGTTTAGATGTTTGAAACATCTAAGATAATAACAGAGCATATCATTTAAGTGCTTAAAATACTCTAATGAATCTACATTTCCTATTGATCAGATTGAAACAGTCCAACATACAAGGACCCTTTGTGATCTAGCTTCTCTCAGCTTTTCCACTTGTTTCTCCTACCAGCTTTTCACATGTCTGAAGTTAGAGTTTACCAAAATCCCTTTTGCTTCTCAGAATGTGGTCTGCTATTTCATATCTTTCTATTTTTATAATGCTGCTCTCTTTCCCTAGAGTGTATTTTGAGCACCAGTTTCTGTTTAAAGTCTTTCTTAACCCCGTCAGTTCAAATTAGGTCCTCCTTTTCCTGTGCTTGCATAGAATTCTTTATAAGCATGATTATATTACTTGTTTTATAGTATTGACATTATTTTATTTTTATATACTTCTAGTTGTGAATCTTTGAAGTCAAGCACTATATTAATTCATCTTTGCCTTCCTTGAGCCTGTTTTAATGGTGGCACACAAAATATATTCAATAAATGTAGGTTGAAAGAATATTTTCAAGAACATAGGGTGATATATACTCATAGATGCAGCTGTATACAAGAAGTCCCAAAAAACCTAGCCATTGATAGGAATATCATAATTAATAAAACAGAAGTGATAATCTGATTCTTACTGAATCAGATTATCAGCTAGAGTAGCACCAATATCTCTTAGTCTATGAATCTAGTAGCCATCTTCAAGAAAGAGCTAATGAAACCAAAAAGACTCAGATTGAGGAAGTTATTGGGATTACTAATTTGGGAATGTTATATAACTAACAATAGTTAAGGAAACAATTATTGTTTAATGATTCAGTGATTTCTTGTGTGTCATCCCTTCAGGGTTTATTTGTATTATTCCCAACTACCATAGATTTTGTGAATCAAAATATTTTCTTAGATATTTGGAGAAGCCCAGATCATTGTTTTGATTGATGGCAATTGCACTTCCTTTAGTACCCTTAGAAACCCTAGTTTGGGGTTATAGACGATTAAAGCTATGTTTTTCCCAGTAGGGTCTTTACCAGTTATTTCTTGGATCTGAGTAGGCAAGAATGGCTATCCAGAGGCTGATTCAGCTTGACACCTTCTCCACCAGTTGTAACTTCACTGGATTATTTGTTTCTCCTGTGAGACATTATGCAATATACTTAATCTCTCTCTTTGAGACCCAATTTCTTTTTCTGTACCTGCTTCACAGTGTTATTGGAAAGGCAAGATAGTGAAAGCATTTTGTAAACTTTCAAGTACTTAAACAATGCCACTTATTACATAGTATGCAATAAAATTATGGCAAATTATTTGGAAAGTGTGTTATCCATTAAACTTGGGAAGCTTAAAAAATAAAGATATTTGTATAATAGGTCATCTTTTTCATAATAGCACAAAATTCCTTAATATCCATTAGGTTCCTGTTACAAAAATATGTTTGACCCAGATATATTAAACAGATATGCTTGCAATCTAGGACAAAAGACAAGGGAGACACAATATCATTTTGTGGATTGTAGATTGAACTAATGAGTTATACTGAATTCATTCTGAAAATAGAAAATAAATTATGTATATTTTGATGATGGGCTCTTATTTAAAAAACCTTGAGAATAAGTAGAGAAGGATATGGAATTCAAAATTATTAAATGGGAAAGTGGAACAATAACTGTAAAATGAAGAAATTGGAAAATCAGTGTTTGTAAGTGATAAATTGTGCAACATATGTATTGTACATTTAAATATTAAGTCAGATTCAAGGATTCAAGAATGGTTATACAGTATTTGAGCTTTCAGTAAAGAAAAAGACATAATTTTTAAAAAAATTTAAAATGTTATCCATATGGAAATATCCATTTGCTGTCTAAGTTTATCATTAATTGTGGCATAAAATAATTCTAATCCTGGTCATATGGGATATAATACAATAGTAGTTCTCTCTATTACTGGTGAAAAATAATTCATCTTATAAGCCAATTTTGCTACATTGACTAAGTGGTCATAAAAAGCATTATCTCCTGTTTTGATAGACTCTTGTGATTATTCTGATTCCTGTATCTACCAGAAATCTTCCAAGCCAAAATAGCACTTAATACCATTTCTCCAATGCCATTTCACCTTTAATATATAGAAATGTGAAACTTCATCCTGAATTTACATATCAGATACTAATATATTTGAAATTGTTTTGAAATTGGTTGGTTATTCAGCCTTTTGGCAAGATCCTGGGAAACATTTAGAAGGCATAGTGAAGAAACAATGTTTATAGCTTTAGACAAATAAAAAAAGTGAGTTTCCAAACACCCTGCAGAAGACTGAACATATTTATTATTGTCACCTGATTAAATAGTTCACAGGTGATCATTGAATATCCTCTATGAGTCTAGCATTATCAGTGAATGACGGGAAGAAGCAAAACAAACAAACAACAACAACAATAAAAAAGACAGGTGAACTCTAGCCTCAATTGTTTGGTTGGACAGACGTGACATGCAACCTAATAATTAAGATCTCTTGCTATTTGATAATAAAAACTGAAAAAAATATATATCTGTTAAAAAGGCAAAAAAATGTTGGTGAGTTTTTTAGTGAAGATTTACTAGAAGGTATTTAGGTCATCATTTGATGTAAACTCAGAGAATAGCATACAGGCATATCTCAGAGACATTGTAGTTTCAGTTCCAAACAACCACAATAAAGTGAATATCACAGTAAATTGAATATCACAATAAAGTGAGTCACGTAAGTTTTTTGTTTTTTCCAGTGCATATAGAAGTTATGTTTATACTATACAGTAGTCTGTTAAGTCTGCAATAGCATTATATTTTTAAAAAAATGCTTCTCTAATTATGCATGTAAACCTGCAGATCTCTGACTAACCCCTGAGTTGTGCATATTTGGGACAGACTCAAACTAGCACAGCCAACCCTTAGAGAACGCAACTGAGATGTGGAACACAGCCAAGAGAAAGTAAGGCAGTACTTGGGGTCTGAACATAAATGAGTTAAATTCCTGCTTAAACAAATCACCAACATTCCCCAGAGGATTATACAGGTTTCAGAGGCTACACAACATAACATTCTCCAATGCACAGAATACAATCAATAAGTACCAAAAAAATGTAACCAATTCTTAGGGAAGAAGACAATCTACAAACTCCAATGGTAAAATGACTTGGAGTTTAAAATATGAGAAAAAGATTTTAAAGCAACTGTTTTAACATACTCCATGAGGTAATAGAAAATACATTTGAAAGGAATGGGAAAATATGGAAGTAGAAATTAGTGAAATAGGATACAAGCAAGAAGAAATCGAACCTATGAAAGTGAACGGAATAGAAACATTAGACTTGAAAAATTAAAAAAACGTATTTTGTTCCTACAAAATGCTAACAATCATCTGAGCCTTCAGTAAGTCGTAATCTTATTGTTGGTGGAGGGTCTTGCCTTGATGTTGATGGCTGCTGACTGATCAGGGTCAGTTGCTGAAGGTTGGGGTGGCTGTGGCAATTTCTTAAAGCAAGACAACAATGAAGTTTGCCACATTAATTGACTTTTCCTTTCAGGAAAGATTTTTCTGTCCATGCGATGCTATTGAACAGCATTTTACCCACAGAACTTCTTTCAAAATTGGAGTTAATCCTCTCAAACCCTGCTACTTTATCAACTAAGTTTATGTAATATTTCAAGTCCTTTGTTGTCATTTTAACAATGTTTACAGCATCTTCACCAACAGTAGATTCTATCTCCAGAAACCAGTTTCTTGCCCATCTATAAGAGGCAACTCCTCATCGGTTTAAGTTTTATCATGAAAAACTGATTGCAGCAATTTAGTTATAACCACAGGCTCCACTTCTAACTCTAGTTGTCATGCTGTTTCTACCACATCTGCAATTATTTCTGCCACTCAAATCTTGACCCTCTCAAAGTCATCCATGAAGGTTAGAATTAACTTCTCCCAAATTCCAGTTAATGTTGATATTTATTTGCTTATTTATTCAGTTATAATATTATGCCAGAATGAATTTATCCCATTTTAAGTAATTTTCTGCAATGTTGTAGGCAGCAGCTGTGACTAATAAACTGAAAACGATAATATTATAAAAGATAATCATGTCACTAAGACAAGATGTCTCTTGAAACCTAGTGAAATATATATGTATTTTTCAGATTTAAAATGTTGATATTTTAAAATTTTCTTATGAGTCACAGATGTTCTTAATGGCTTTTACAGTGATAAATACTTTCCAGAAGGTTTTCAGTTTACTTTATCCAGATCTATCAGAGGAATCAATATCAATGTCAGCTATAGCCTTACAAAATTTGTTTCTTAAATAATAATACTCGAAAGGCAAAATTACCCCTTGATCCATGGGCTGCAATCACTTCCTTTGTGATTGCTTTCTGATTCCCTCCCAAGAAAGGAACTCTGGATTTGGATTTTGAAAATTGCATCCGATTGGGTGAGTGCTGTTGGAAGGTACCACACAATGGGGGATGCCCCTCTCAATTTGGGGGATTCTGACAGAATTCCTGTTTATTTTGGTTTGGATAAGCCCTCATCCATTAGGTTTCAAAAGTGGGAACTAACCTAACTATTTTGATTTGGCACTTCCAGGGCTTATTAGGTGAAACTGAAGTTCATTTGTTTGTAACCTCTTGCGTTTCTCTCTATGTTGAGTGTTTACCTGTATTGGTGTGTGGTATGTAAATGTGGAGTCTGTTAAGCTCTCTGTCTCTATTTTCCGACTACTTGGAATTTGCTGTTAATGTTTTTATAACCATAGTCCAAGGTCTAGGTGTAGGAGGTTGAAATATGCCTCCATTGGTGGTTCTTCTTGCAGCAGTTTCTAAGGACCGAGAGGTTAAAAGACACCTACTCAGGTCTGAGAGATTAGAGGATATCTCTGTCCTAAAGTCTAACGTCTAGGAGATTGAAAGACAGCTCCATCCATGGAAGAAACGTGGCTGAGAAGAGGGGAAGCCTGCTGTTGGAAAGGGAAAGAGAGAAATGGAAACATAATGTATACAGATTTATGTGGAACTTCAGAGGATCTCATAGCTAGAGTTCTGTGATAAAAGCTATTGAAACTTTGTATGCATGTGTATGTGTTTAGATGTGTTTTATGCATGTACATAGTATTATATGTTATGTTTACATGGTACCCAAATTGGCTTACTAATAAAAAGAACTCCCAGAAAAGAAAAAAAGAATAGCTCAAGTCATTTTATTTTTAGTTCATAATTGAAACTTGGTAATTTCTTCTTAGTTTACTTCTATTGTTTAATATTTGTAGTATTTAAACATAGACAAAAGTCAGAGATATAATATGTATTGGATGATTGATTTTTATATATCTTGCTACATTCTAATAAAGGATTTGGAGACACTTGCAAAGACATGTTAAATAAAATAGGCTAAAATGAGGGGATGATAAACCTGAGAGAAGGGGAAAAAAGCATATATACATATTTAATGAGGATATAATTATGTACTTTTATTATATAGGGTAAACATTATATAAAAATATTTATCAGAGGTTCATGTAAAATGGATATGAGTCAAGCATCGTGGCTCATGCCTATAGTCCCAGCACTTTGGGAGGCCAAGGTGGAAGGATCGCTTGAGGCCAAGAGTTCAAGACCAGCCTGGGCAACAGAGTGAGACCCTGTCTCTATAAAAAAATTAAAATAAAATAAAAAAATTAGCCGGGCATGTTGGCGCATCCCTATAGCCCTAGCTACTTAGGAGGCTACGGCAGGAGGCTCGCTTGAGCCCAGGAGTTCAAGGTTATAGTGAGCTATGATTGCACCACTGCACTCTAGCCTGGGCAACACAGTGAGACCTTGTGTAAGATAAAAGAAAGGAAAGGAAAGGTAAAATAAAGTAAAAATAAAATAAAATAATAGATATAGGTCAGAAATTCAGGTCTTTTTGGGGGGCCTTGGGAGATCAGGAAGTAGGATTTATTGGTGGGTCAGAGTAGTAAGGAAGAGCCAGCACAGTGGAAGCCCTCCTTAGTACGAGGCCCACTGCTTGTCCAGGGGGCTACAGTTGGGGATATATTTGTCCCAGAGCCATCTGGGATGAGCTGCTTCTCAAATTCATCACCTTAAACTAGGTAAAGCCCTACTTCTTTGAGATGTGGATCTTCTGTGGCCAGGAAGCTTGAATTTGGTTCTGCATAGGGCCTCAATCACATGTTCCTTGTCCTGCAGTTTCATGGGGATTGGTATAATGGCTTGCCTAATGGCCATGGTGCCCTGAGGCTTTCCAAAAGTAACTTGCATACCTCTCTGGAGCCTAGATTGGAGACAGTCTCAGACAAGAAAGTGCATTGGAAAAGGCTGTCTCCAAGGCCTCTTATATCAATCCATACAAGCAACAGGCTGCATACACTACCAAGGGGTTTGCAACCATTGCACGCCTGGCCCCATGAGGAAAGAAGCATGGTCAGCTAAATTGGATGCGGGCAGAAATTCATTTCTGATTGAATAAAGAATAAAAGTGAAAAATAAAGGAAGTCGCTCAGGAGAACAGCTACGCTTAGTTCTGAGATTGGAGAAAACGCTTTTGTTAAGTCTTTATTCAGGAGACCAGGCTTTATTTAATACATATCTATATATAATATAAATCATTGTTCTAAGTGCTTTACTTACTAAATTTTTACGGAAGTTCTGTGAGGTGGGTATTATTGTATTATTTTTCCCAGTTTTATAGATGAGGAAACTGAGGCACAGAGGAATTAATGATTTGTTCAAGACTGCATAGCTATTAAGTGGCAGAGCTTGGATTCCAATCCAGACAATTTGACTTCAGCATTTGTTCTTAAACACTATGCTGTGCTGTCTCTCTAAGTGGGACAGAAAAGGACAGTGCCTATAATTCTTTGTAGTAAGTTTATTAAGTTTTATGTGGCTGTTTCCTCCTACAACCATTGGTGATACTAATTAAGGACCAATGAAATTAAGTTAATTTGGGAAATGTGAGTACTTTAGCACCTTCAGTTACAGATCTCCCTATAACGCACCTCCTAGACAGGTGGTTTTGAAAGCCCAGGCCCTGGACGAGTAGAGTCAGCATCACCTGGGAACTTGTTAGGAATGCACATTTTCTGGCCCTGCTCCAGACCTACAGAATCAGAAACTCTGGAACTGAGGCCCGGCCTTCTAGGTGATTTGGATGCTTACTGAAGTTTGAGAATCGGTAATATAAGCTAATTTAGATGGAAAGAAAAAAGGTATCCAGAACTTGTAAGTTCTCTTCATTACCTTATCTCTGTCATTTAGACTTGGAGAGTATGATAGGAATTTGGAGTAAAAATGTATACATTCTACCTTTGGAAATACGAGGAAAAAAATTGCAATTATTGGGCAATAGACTGGTAATTATTTGAGGTATAAGCAGTGACCTCTTTAAACTTTAATCATCTTCAGGCATCCTAATGATCAAGAATCAGTGAAGCAGAAGTGTCTCTTTTATGGCTTTTTGGAGAAATTGATGTTCCAAAATTGATTTTTGCAGTCTCATACAGTCCAAAAGAAAGATAACTGAAATGATACTCTACGTGAACACTATTTTTTTGGTATTCCCCTTATGAACTGTGCATTCACTGTAGTGGTTCTGAGGTGGATTCTAAAACAGAAAATGATAAAGTTCATCTATTGAAGAATTATAATTTTTAAGCCTATGTTTGGTCTGTCATAATTTAGATTGATCAAGAAAGCTAAACTGTGAAGATTTTTTCTTCAAAGAAATGTCCCTGACCCTTAGGCAATGTCAGATACCCTGCTACACACTTTAACTTTCTTTCTCAACATTTTCCAATTTTTGTAATTCTACATTTACTAGTGTGAGCCTATTTAAGCCTCATTTCCACATCCATAAAGTGGTGATTATCTTACCTCATTGCTTCTGTTTTCTTAAGTGAGATAATGTGTGCATAGAACATATGTTAGTTGTTCCTGTAGTTATTTGTTTAATATTACTACTAATATACTAATACCATTACATGGTAAGCTCCCTTTTGTGCCCTTGTGTTCCCTAGCACTTAGCAAGTCAATAAATATTTGTTGAATGAGTAAATTAATGAATGATTCTAATCTTGATGAGATGCTGTGGCCATTTGGAAGTGTGTACAGGGCAAGGAACAATTTTAGAGATAATTAACATCACATTTAGCATTTCTGGAGAAGTAGTTACTAGCACAATATTACAAAATTGATAACATCTCTTAGCAAGATTTATACTTAGACCATGGTATAATACTTTTTCCCAGTCCTCTTTCCTGCTTCCTCAGAACTCCTAATCTCTTTCTTTACAATCTGTTGCCTTAAAATGCCTTGGTACTTTTGGTCTAAACCAAGTTGAAATCTAATCATATTTTAAAATGGAGTTGATTTTTGGCAGAAATCTGGACAGCTGATTCATAGTATTCTTCTAGGTATGAATAAATCTAAAGTAGTATATTAACTTTTGTTATCTTATGACAGGGAAATTTTTGACATGACGGTCATCCTTACCAGTTTCATCAACACATTAAGCAGATGAGTGGAGTTTCTAAGTCATATGGAATTCCTAAGTTGAGAATGGAGGAAACATTGGAGTTACTTATTTGGAGTCTGTCCGTAAAATTCGACTATAGGCACTTTAGAATCTTAATAGCAGAATCAAGGTCACAAAGGAGCAAGAGACAAATGGTGGTTTAAAAAGCTCCTGCTTTAAAGTGTTTCTGGGTCATCTAAAATGTGTTACCCAGATTCTTCTTCCAAAATAGGGTAGAATCATGAGACAATTTACAAAACCTACTCAAAGCAAATTAACACAACATATACTTGCACTGACACGTTCATTTCCTCTTTCTTCCTCTCCTCTCCTCTCCCCTCCACCCTGTTCCCTTTCTCTCCCCTCCTTTTCTGCCATCTTGATGTCTTTTATGCAATCAGCAAATATTTACTTAGCACCTACTGTGCTTCTTGTGCTGGCAGTGCAGTAAATCAAAACAGACATGGTGCCTACTCTTCTTGAAATATATGCTTGTACAATTGTGTAAAAAGATTCTCTTAAACCAACTAGTCTTCCTAGTACTTTTCTGTCCTTTCCTTGGCCTGCTTTACTTTCTGAATACTTTTCCAAAAGTAAAAGATCCCAAAAAGGCTTCCTAAAATCCAGTATCTTACCTTTCTTATTTCTTAAACTTCTCTTTGTGGGAAGTTAAAGTTAGTGAAGGCAAAGATCTTGAGGAATATGGAAAAAGAAACTGAGAATATGCTTACCAGATTTACAGAAATTACATAATTACACGTTAATAATAACTTAGAAAATAGAAATATATAAATTGCATACAATGTCCTACTAAATCCAGGTAATTATATGTACAATTTTAAGTATCCTTAAAGATTAAAACTGAAAAATATAAAACCTGAATGGAGAATTAACTAATCATATTTGGAAATACTATAGAAGAAAACTATCTGGTGGTTGAAGTTGTTTGGGTACTAAGACATTGTGTTAGTCCATTTCGTGTTGCCGTAAAGGAATACCTGAGACTGGGTAATTTATAAAGAAAAGAGATTTATTTAACTCATGGTTCTACAGACCCACAGAAACAATTGAGCCAGCATGCGCTTCTGGTGAGGATTTCAATCAAGGCTGAAGGCAAAAGGGGAGCAGGTGTGTCACATGGTGAGAGAGGGAGGAAGAGAGAGAGGAGGTGGTGCCCAGCTTTTATAAACAACAAGTTCTCTGAGTGAACTAATAAAGTGAAAACTCATTCATTATCCCAGAGAGGGCACCAAGCCATTTGTGAGGGATCTGCCCCCATGACCCACACACCTTCCACTTGTCCTTAATTTCTAACACTGCAGAACAAATTTCAGCATGAGATTTTGAGAGGCTAAACATCCTAACCACATCAGACATGATGCTGGACAATGAGTAAATGCCAGAGAGTAGTTATTTCTGTATATTCTACATAATTAGATTTCATTGAGTATCATGCTCATGTCTTTTCACTACACTTAAAAATATACAAATATGACAAATTATTATTCATCTGAAAGTATGTGAGGAAACTATGATAAAGGATGTATCAAAAATCAATTGGAAGGTGAATTGTCTTTCAATCAATGGGCGTGAGATAAACTGATAGATGTTTGGTAAAGTCACAGTTTAGACACTGCATCTCATAGTATTATACATTGAAAATTAATTAGAATTATATGTAGAAATCAAGTCATAATAAGGAAGAAAATATAATTTAATACTTATAAACCTTTAGAGGTAGATGGGACTTTCAAAGGTTAGAAAATATACAGAAAGTAAAAAAATGATAATGTTAGCAATTTTAGTATCTAATAATATACTAATCTTAAATATTAAAAGAAAAAAGTCCTGGATAATAAGACAAACCACAAGTTATCATAGTGCTTATCATAAAAATAACTCATTAAAAAATGAAGAGAATCATACTAAAAATCCAAGACTTAAATGGACATAGGACATGGACTGACAGCTCACAAGAGAAGGGACTACAGTGGTTTAAACAAATAAGTGTAGAATGTGCCAGTTTAATATACATATTTGCAAATAAAGCTATGAGTAGATTTCATTCTTTAAAAGTTCTTTTAACTTTTACTGACATCTTTACAGTCAATGGTAATATAAACCCTTTGATCTCTTAATCTTACTAGCAGGAATCAATCTTAAGGAAATAATCTTCAAATGGAAAAAAAACTGGATGCCCAAAGTTATTCATCATGTTATTTATAATAGGGATAAATCAGAACTAGTGGTTATGAAAAAGGATTATGGGAGTGCATGAACGGTGGATAATGTTAGCCTGTTGTTCTTTGTGGTTTCTTTAATATAGAGCAACAAACATTGCCAAACTCCATTCTGCAATAATATTTAGGATCTGTTGCTTTATGTTACAAATAAGTAAATGAAAATAATTAAGAACTATTAAGTTCTAAACCAATATTTTATCTGTGAATTCAATGAAATGTCGGTATTTATGAGCTTTCTGAATACTTTTAAAAAATTTTAAGTCATAGCTAGCCATGGTGGCTCATGCCTGTATTCCTAAGCTACTTGGGAGGCTGAGGTATGAGGACTGCATGAACTCAAGAGTTGGAGATTGCACTGAGCTATGATCATGTCACTGTACTCTAGGCCTGGGTAAAAGAGTGAGATCCTGTCTCAAAAAAAAAAAAGAAAAATTAACTCATTTAGCATATTCCTTTCTTTCTGGCTGTGAAATATTATCCATCTTTCCACTTTTGTTTTTAAAGATGATGTTAACTAATACTCACATGTGTATTTTTCTTTGATCACACTAGGATTTTTTTTACATATTTTTATATCTTCTATATGACTATTTCTCTCACATTGCATCTTGATTAGTATAAGCTTTGAAAAACGCCCAAGAATATGATTATGTAAATATAGTTATTATTTTAGTAGTGTTTCCATTATAAAAATTGCATGTGGAGTAAGCATGAGAATACATAACTATTTAATATGAAGGAATTTAATATGATATAGCTAGTCATTTAATACATTTTTGTTGATTTGAAGCAGATCATTTTTACTCCATGCACCCAGTGTTTGTTTTAGTTATTTGTAAGCATTGTCCCTGTAATCATTCTAAGATCAAGAAGTATGTCATAATTTTTTTTTTGTCCCTGTAGTGCCTAGTACTTACTATGGACTCAATAAAATTTTAAAGCATTGATTAAGTGATTTGGACCATGCCACAGATGCAATCCATTATTTTTTCTATCACAGACATACAAAAGTAAGCAGCTTCTTAACATTAGCATTTGTCAGTAAAAGCCAAAAAATACTTTTTTTAAATTAGCTTAGTAATTGAAATAAAATATTGGTTAAACTGAAAGCAAGCTAATACTTGTATGATTCCTTTAGTGGGAATATTATCAACTCAGGTAATATTAAAAGGAAAACATGATTTTGCTAACTATTTTAACTAGTGGTTCTCATTTGTATTCTCCTTAGATAGATAAATGTTATAATCAAACTTTTAAAAATATGGTTGATAATTATTTCAAAATAGTAGACTCAAATTCTGTAAAAAGTATTGTATATGACATCTTGATTTATATATATCAATATTGCACCTTACAGAATTGTGATAAAACTTGTTATAGTCCCTGTATTGATGTATGCATGTGTGTGTGTGTACATTCCATCCCAACTGCCCACTTAATACATTTCAAAAAAACACAAATGTAAAGGTAAGAATATTTGAATAAAATTACAGGTGAAGAGAGAATGAAGGAAATTGGTGAAAGGATAATAGAAAGCATTGTAACACTGTATAAATATTTTAGAAGTATTAATAGAACTGGCATTTTTGGTAGTTGAAAGAGATGAAATGGGTCATGGTCTCAAAAGAGAGACACAGAAAATGCATTTTTATAAGGCCAGGCATAAGAGAGAAAATGAAGAGAGTAATTTTTCAGTGAAATAGAGAGCTGAGTCATCTTCGTTAGCATCTTTAAAATGAAGCTTAAAAGAAATCAAGCAATATAGAGATTCTCTACCCAAGTATATTAAAGAAATGAAATGTGTTTCTAGACTAACACCCATGATTTTTCCCAGTGATACTGCTAAAATACTCTATTGAATATTCAGTATTCTACTCTTAACATTAAAATATGTACGTAACTTATGCAGCATGAAATAAGGCTTTGTTAAAAATTAGAATGAGTATGTATTTGCACATTGTGCCTAGGAGTTTGATATAAATATTTTATATGTATTTGTATATATACACACAGACACATATGCAGATATATATCTTATACAATGGTAGTCTTATTTGTAATGAGACAGTGAGAAGTAAGAAAATTATTAATAATACAATATATAGGAGAAAATCTCAACATTGAAATCAAATACCAAGGTTGACATAGCACACACATCTCATTTTTATAAGTATACACACACATATACATGTGAGGGTTTGTATTTCAACCAACTTCTAGCTTATCACTAAAGCAGTTGATTGGATTATTACATAGTTTGATTACTCTAGTTATTAGTAAGGCAAAGGAAAGAAAGTATAGGCATATTTTGTAATCTTGAGTGACTACAGACAATGAGCTATCATGGTCCCTCCAAAACAGACAAACTTTTTAGACTCAAATTATATATCCATGTAACAAAATTGCACCTGAACCCCCTAAATATTGACTGAGTGCCGGTCAGGTGGGAGGAGGGAGGTGGGGATGGGTGAACTCACAACTAGTGGATGCGGTACACACTGTATGGGGGAAGGGAAAGCTTGTAGCCCTGGCTTGGGCAAGGCAAAGGCATTATATGTAACTAAAATGTACTCCCATAATATTCTGAAATAAAAAGATAATAATTTAAAAAGTAAAATTCAAATTACAAAAAATTATTGATTTGGTCATCTATATGTAAGGCTTTAAAATGTACTGAAAAGATAATGTGTTAAAAAAAAGAAGCTTTTCAAATAGATAGACCAACTTTGATTTCTTATTTTTTAAGGCTTAGACATGTATTTCAGTATTGCCATTGATACCACATTTGTGCAAAATTTATAATTCCAAACATAGAAACATTTTTCCTATACTTCAAGATTTCCTTCTTTATTTATTTTTATTCATTCATTCATTTATTCAGTAAGTTTTAAGTGCTAATTTTTTTTAGCACTTGCTATTTTATTCAGGAAAGATTTTCTCTAAGCAATTTAAAAGCCCTCAGGTATAACTTAGCCACAGAAATATATTAAATCATTCCAAAGCTTTCACTTTCTTTGCCTGCATAATTCTAGTTTCTTTTCCTCTTTATATATTTCAAATTCAAGAGGAGGTTGTTCTTTCGATATTAAATACTTGAGTGAAATATATTGCCCCCAGATCCAACCCTATCTATCTTTATAGGGAAAGCTCGATGTCAAACTTGAGACAGTTTTGAAGGTGAGTGAAAGGACAGGACCTTTGAGCTTGATATTCAACATTTAAATATTATTTTGTGCCTTGCCCAGTGTGGGAATGCTTCATGAACATTAAGCAACAGTGATAATAAATAAAATGAATAATATGAATTGAGGTGAACATATAACAAAAAATAGTCTAACAGAGCTGTAACAGTTATCAAAATTCTTAAGGCATAAAAGCTATTAAAATAGAAGGTAGCAAAGAATAAGTGACCTTTTCCAGCAATGCGTTTCCTCTTTAGGTTCCCCTTTTTGGGTCAAAGTCAGGAGACAATAAAGGAACAATAACTGGGAAACTCACACTTGCTATGAGTTTTATATAAGTTTTACATCTCCTCCCTAACTTACCTGATATTGTTGTTTTTTCCCTAGGTTTGTTAAGGTATATGTAATTGACAATGTAATGTATATGTAATTTACAATGTAAAACATGATTTAATACATGTATACATTTGTGAAATGATTAACTCAAGCTAACATATCCATCACCTTACATACTTTGTTTTGTTTGTGGCGAGAACATTTACAATCTACTCTCTTAGCAATTTTCGAGTATATGATACATTATTATTATATTCACCATGCTGTACAATAGATCTCTGGAACTATTTATCCTAACTAAAACTTTGCACCCTTTGACTACATCTTTCCAGCTTCCCACTGCACCCCCCACCCAGTCTTTGGTCCTGGTAACCAGAGAACATTCTCTGATTTTTCTTTCCTTGAATTTTTATGCTATTACTATACTATGTTATTTGTGCTAGCCATAAATAATATTTTTTTGCATGTTTAGCATTTGTTGAATATTTAAAATTTTTTATAAACATTTACTATTCTGCAACTTGTTATTTGTACTCAACATTTTTAAAAATTGTATTTACCCATATTGATAATGTAGCTCTGGTTCATTTATTTTAATTTGTTTTAATTTATAAATCAATTTTTAAAATGTATAGATATATGCCAATTCATACATTTTCCTTTTAATGGATATTTTGATTTTTGTTTGTTTTGTTTTTAATTTTCACTAAAATGGGACATAAAGAATATCCTTGGCTGGGTACCTATAATCCTAGCATACTGGGAGGCTGTGGTGGGAGGATTGTTTGAGCTCAGGAGTTTGAGACCAGCCTGAGCAAGAGCGAGACTCTGTCTCTACTAAAAATAGAAAAATTAGCCCGTGTGTTGGTGCATGCCTGTAGTCCAACTGCTTGGGAGACTGAGACAGTAGGATCACTTGAGCCCAGGAGGAGGTTGCAGTAAGCTATGAAGATGCCACTGCACTGTACCCAGGGTGGCAGAGTGAGACTGTCTCAAAAAAAAAAAAAAATTCCTTATGTAGATGCAAGATATGTGTGAGAGTTTCTTTTATTATATGTACCTGAAAGTAGAGTAGCAACGAGAAAGGGTCTACCCATCTTTAATTTTGTTAGATATTGCTGAGTTGCTTTCCAGTGTGTTTGTGCCGATCTATACTCCTATCAATGAGCAAGAGTTTGCATTTCTCTACATCTTTACCATATTTATTAATTTTGCCATTCTTATAGATATAATTTCAATTATATTACTAGATTAAATTATATTTCCTGATTACTAGAGATCCTGTATGTATTGGCTCCTCTGTTTTCCACTTCTGTGAATTACTAGATATATTTGCTGCTTCAAGCTAGCATCATGGATCTATTTTTAGTCCTTTTACTAAGTAGGAGGAAAACCCTTTACTATACCTGTCTAATTCCACCCACACAGCACACAGAAGTACAGCTGGTTTGCAGAGTAAACTCTTGGCATCTCTCTTCTTTGAAGGTATTTATTTTGTTTCTTGGTTGCAGAATTAACTCTTGGCATCTCTCTTCTTTGAAGGTATTTATTTTGTTTCTGAGTCTAGCACAGTCTTTTTAGTTTTTTCTCTTCATATTTTATCTGCCATTGCTGTGTGTTTGGGGCAGGGGTAGTCTTTTTAAGCATGAATTCACTGTTTAATCTTGACCTTTCATTTTCATAAAGATGATAAATAAATTATGTATAAGTTGATTTGAGGCTTTATCGAAATAGAATTGAGATAAAAGCACAAACGTAAGATCAATCAATTTGTGTTAAAATGTAAAACTTGTGTTTATCAAAAAGTATCACAAACAGAATTTTAAAATTATTTTCCACAGATATGGCAGACATTAATTTATTTAATGTATATAGTGCATTTATTCTAAGAAAAGCAAACTCATTCTCTATTGGAAAAATAGGCAAAGAAAAAGAACTATTCATCACAGAAAAACAAATGGATAGAAAACATATGAAAAAACATTTATCCCAAGCATTCAAAGAAATATAAATTAAAAAATAATTATACACTATCTTTTCCTATGAAATTGACAAATATTAGAAAATAATAAATGCCATTGCTAATGATGGTATGAGGAAGTGAGCACTGTCATACTCTGCTGATGAAAATGCAAATTGCTACAACTTTTCCGAATGACATTTGAGCAATAGGAATCTAGAGCTGTGCTATGCAATAATAAATAGCCGCTAGCTACATTGGCTACTTAAATCTTTGTTTCCTCAGTCTCCCTAACCATATTTCAAGTGCTCAAAGCCATGTATGGCTAGTGGCTAAATATTGCACACAGCAGATAGAGAACATTTCCAAATCACAGAATATTTTATCAGATAGTGCTCATCAATAGTTTCACAATAGCCATATCCTTTTTTAATAACCCTACTTCTAGAAATGTATTATAAAAATATTAGCAGTTTAAGGATCTTCAAAGCATTGAAAAACAATAGTAAAAAATTGGAAATAATCCAAATGTCCACAAAAAGGAATAGTAAGTGATTATAAATTTATGTGAAAGGTTATTAGACAGCCTCTTAAAATATGTTTTTGGATTAATGTCATGGTAATATGTTTACAATATGCTGTTAACTGAACAGACAGGCCATAAAACAGCACCATTACAAATTTACAGCATAATTACAAATTTGTTTTAAGATATTTTAAAATTTACGTTACAAAGCAGGGTAGTTTTCGTGATTTTTTTTGCAATATTTTCTATCATACATAGTAACAAAAAAATCAAAAATCAAAAGTACATTGGTTCAGAATCTGATTTTGACTCTCATGAAGCAATTAGTAATTGTGTCCATTTTAGGTTGTTGGTTTTATTTGAAATTTAGCGATGGCTGACATATTTATATATTTAAGTATCATCTTACATGTGTATAGGTGATATGTTTCTGTGTGTATATGTACATGTATACATATATGTATATGTGAAGGCATGTTAGAAAACAGAATATAATCCAGAGGGTTCAAATGAGGAGAATTTTTTAAAAAAGAAACTACTGACAAAAGCACTGGCAGTAGTAAGGGAACAAACTAGGGGTGGTTAATTTCTCAGAACCAAATTGGGAAGTCATTACAATCTATCCCTAGGGATAAAAGGACACAAGACAGAAATATTTACCAGAATCCAGTGTGTGCTGGAACTTTGCAAGTGGGGCTGCCTGGCAGATGCATTAGTTATGAAAAGATGCAGCAACTGCCAAAAACACAGCACCAAGCAGGAAAGGAGTGGGGAAAAAAAAAATCAGACCTTTTTCCTTCCACCCTTGGATCTTATACTGGAATCTAATTGGACATCCATCAACAAGAGAGTCCTCAAAGTCTGAGTGGCAGCCTCCTGGGGTACAGAACAGAGCCAACTAGGACAGAGAATGGGAGGAGTTTGAGGGGAGACAGGTTTGTTACATTGAGAAAAACCACCCTATGTGTGTATGTTTATGTGAGTGTGTATGTGTATGTGTTCATTCAAACATACTTATATAACACATGCATATGAGGTATGTTAGTAGATGGAATATATTTACGCGAGGTGTGATATATATATGTATAAACATATATCATCTATTTGTGGAAGATTCCAACATTGCTTATATACTCAAATACACACGCAAACATGCACATATACAAGATTTTTAAACTTCAGTAATTATAGAGAACTACTAAACTGGTTGGAAAAGAATTTTGATCTAGACAGAGGACTTACAGAAAATACCTAGGGAACCTGTAGGAAATGTTTGTTTGAGTTTCAGGTGCTCTTGCACACAAAGGAGAGCATACCAAGCATAAAGAGTTTAAATATCCTTTCATCTGACGTTCTTAAGAGCAAGGGCTGGGCCGGGCGCAGTGGCTCACGCCTGTAATCCTAGCTCTCTGGGAGGCTGAGGTGGACGGATTGTTTGAGCTCAGGAGTTCGAAATCAGCCTGAGCAAGAGCGAGACCCCGTCTCTACTAAAAATAGAAAGAAATTAACTGGACAACTAAAAATATATAGAAAAAAATTAGCCGGGCATGGTGGCGCATGCCTGTAGTCCCAGCTACTCGGGAGGCTGAGGCAGGAT
>CAUYRB010109598.1:0-25828 GCA_963574695.1 Propithecus perrieri | reverse complement strand
AATTAATTTCTTTCTAATTTTAGTAGAGACGGGGTCTCGCTCTTGCTCAGGCTGGTTTCGAACTCCTGAGCTCAAACAATCCGCCCGCCTCGGCCTCCCAGAGAGCTAGGATTACAGGCGTGAGCCACCGCGCCTGGCCCGGAAAAAATTTTAAATGTAATTCGTCATCCAGAGTTTATATTTAGTGATAAACTACCTGGATACTTGACCAATTTTTTTTTCATTAACTCATTTAGTCTTATCAAGACTATCAATTTAAAGTAATAAAGACCACTGTTAACACCAATATGGAAAGCCTGCATAAATTTAGCTTCTCTTCAGCTTTTTTTTTAAGTGGGGATGGTTTTTGTCTTTTGTTCTTTTGGAAACACACAAATGTAGACTAAATAGTACAATGAACCCGTTACCCCATTTTGCCAGTAATCAGCTCATGGTCAATTCTGTTTCATCCCTATCTCCACTCACTTTTCTTCCCCTCCTTTATTATTCTGAAGCAAATCCTAGGCATAATATCATATATTTGTAAATATTTCGTTTGTAACTCTAAAATAGATGACACTCATTTTAAACATAACCATAATACAATTATCATAATTTTTTTTAAAAATACTGGATTCCTTAATACATCAGATATGCAGTGTCCAAAGTTATAGTTATTGCATAAATGTCAGATTTTTTAAAGTTTATTTTGAATCATAAGGTAATAATGTTTACAAAATTGTGATTCTGTAGTTTTACCTAAATGACATAACTATGCAATTTAAAGATGAGTGGACCTAACTTTTAAATACAATAAACCCACAAAAGTTGAATTGCATCACTCAGGGAAGTGGTAAATTGAGAGTTGCCTTAGAGTAGGAAAAAAAGCATCGATATTTCTAGTTCTCATGAAGGAGGGACAGTGTAACAGTTCAAGATGGAAATTTATCCTGCTGGCTGTTCCCATTGCAGCCTCAGAACAGCAGGTATTGTTCTGATTGCATTTGTGGAATGCCAGTGTTGTTTTTCCTTGTGGATCCCAAGGTGCCAGGTTACTAAGATTATAATGAATGGTCTGCATGTAAACATTCATTTTTCATCAGGTATTAGTCTGGAATCCAAATTTTTCTTTTCTATTATATTGCCATAAGATAGACCAAAGAGGCGTTGGTGATCAAGAGCAGGCCACTGAAGCTGCGCCTGGGTTCTAACCCCAGTCGTTCTTTCTTAGCTTTTTAAAAAATGTGTGGGCAGTCTCTTCTGGATTGTTGTGAGGATTAAATAAGATACTGCGTGTTATGATACAAGATCAATGACTGGCACATAGTAAATGATTACTCACGATGTTAACCAGAGTTTTTAGTTGGTGAAAGGGAATTTCACTTTTTATCTACTGAGTCAAGATTGTATTTAATTTGGAGGCCAGAAGTAGTGAAGAAAATATATTGTAGATATCTTGGGATTAGAGGTCTGTTGTGTGTCACAAAATGCTGTATTTGCATCTTTCAGAGCCAGGGGTCCTGGGACCATGATCAGCTGTGTCCAAAATCATGATTAGTGAGAAGGTAGAGAAAAAATGGTATCACATCCAAGAATCACAGTCTTTAGCTTGGAATTCTTTGCATGGGCCTAAATCCTGCAAGGAGTGCTAAGGGGTATGAGAGTAGACTTCTCTTCTGCAGTCCTTGGGTCCATCTATCCTTCCTCTTTTCCTGTTCTTTCTTCTTGTTTTCCTTTCCCTTTCTTCTTCCCACCCTCCCTTCCTCCTCCTCCTCCTCCTCCTTCTTCAACTAGGAAATACTTATTAAGGGCTTTCTGTGTTTAAGGCTCTATATATTGCAGTTACAAATATTATAAAACATACTTTCTCTACTCATAAATGGTATAGACTAATGAGGAAGATTGAATTAAACAAGTAATCATAGAACGTGATGAGTTCTAAGATATATTAGGGAGTTATGAGAACATTCAGCAGTTGGGTTTAATCTCATCTGTGGGACAGGAAATGCTTCCCTGAATAGAATTAACGAGGAAGGTTTTAGGGAATTATCTAGGTAGGAGGAATAGCATGTGAGAAGGCCCAGAAGCTAGAAGGAACATGGTGTTATTGAGGAAATAAAAAATTTTCCCTCTATAACAGGAATAGAATGTGAAGAAACATAGTAATGAAAAATGGAGAAGACAAGGGCCAGGTTATGGAAGTTCCTGTAAGCAGTAACAAAGAGTTTGAATAAGGACTAAGAGCAGGGTTTTCCAGCTGATAAAATTCTACTGAGAGCTTGAAACAGACTTTAGAGTAGGGGGCATAAATTTCATATTTTAGTTCTTCCTTTCTGGATTTTTTTTTCCTTGCTTTTCTCTCCCTTCCTTTATGGATTAGAATCCAGATTTAGGCCATGTGCCTTGCCACTGGGGTCTCAGTCAAGTGATGTTAACTTGAACTTTCATTTACAGTAGCTATGCAAAGCTACTATGCAGTGGCTATTTCTATTTAAAATAACTAAGAATATCATTGCAGTTGGGGTAGTATTGAAAATAATAAGCAAACTTTATAATTGAATGTAATGTTTAGTCACAAAAACATCGTTTGAATTGACTACTGGTCAAATCAGGGTTAATATAAACCCCCTAATGAAATTAAGTATAAAGGTAGCACCTGTTTTTACTTAATATTTACTTAATATTCCTTTGGACATAACTTTTTATGTTTCCCAAGGAACTAATTGACTTCTTGCGTAAATCAGAAGATTAGGACTGTGTATGGAAATTTGCACATTATAATTAATTACAAATGGTGACCTTTGTCTTGAACTCATTTTCCACTGCACAGGAAAAATCTTGAATTTGTCTAAGAGCTAAAAATATTTATTTCTAGTACCTGTTGAAAGTAAACTATTGAAAATTATGTGTTTTATATAGCTAATCCAGAACTTTAGATTCTAAGTAGAATTGGGAGAAAATAATTTTAAAAGTTGTGAATATGGCATGGTAAGTAACCAGAGGAGGCATTTTTTATCTGATTTACAATGAAACCAGGTTTTTTGGGGTTTTTTTTTTTAACATTTTTATCCAGCTAGCATTTCTACATTCAACAAACATATATCGAGTACACACTACGTGCCGTGCTGTGGGCCTTTGTCTCTTAGTGTCCCTTTTAACCTTTACTACAGTTCTCTCAATATCATTTTTACTTCTGAATATATCCAGGTTTCTTCTTGAAAGTGTTTTATGCATGTAATAGAATTCAGCCAATTTCTTAAGAGTAGGAGACTAGAAATAACCTTAATTCTCTAGTCCCAAATTTAAAGCTGAAAAATATTTTAGCAAGGATACTTAATTACCAGTTCTTAGTCAATTGTATGCCCCATTCATTATAAGACTTGTGTTTTGTGATAGAAAATAATGACAGCAAACATTATCACCATTTGCTATGTGCCCAGCACTGTTCTAAGTACTTGACATATTTTAACTTATTCCTCACAACAAAACTGTGTAGTAGATATAGATTATCCATATATTATGGGTGAGCATACTGAGGCACAGAAAAATTAAATAATTTGCATAGGTTTACAGAGCTACTAAGTGGCAGAACCAGGCTAGCTGTACTCTTAACCATTCACTGTACTGTGCTTAACACATAGCAGTAGTTTCCAATTCTGGGTATACACTGGCATCATTTGTGGAACTCTTTAAAAACAGAGCTGCCCAACCTCCACCTAGGCCTAGACTCAGAGAATTAGAAGCTCTGAGGCTGGGACCCAGGCATTTCAATATTTAGAAAAGGGTTGACATAACCACTGTGCTGGACTTTCTTTGGCCCTAGAAGTTTCATTTTACTCATTGTTGACAAAAAGAAAAGACCTCTTAACTTTTTACCTAGCGTAATTTTTGAAATGTCCATTGTACCTTTGAAATTGAGTTAAATTAAATGGTTTGGTTGTGTTCGGTTTATTTGAATTTATTTTTTTCATTGGTGACTCTAAAATGAGACTAGTAACTAGAAAAATTAATATTTAGCTATGAAAACATTATAAATCATATTTTTTACTTTGTGATTATTGTAGTGACTTTGTAATTTTACTAGTATCTAATTACTAAGAGTATTAATGTATGTAAATTTTCTTTTGTAGTATTCAGGGAATTGTTTATATGTTCCATGTTGATGTTACAGCAAATATATAAGGAACTCTTCGGATCTGAAATTAACTCGTTAATTCATTTTTCATTCTCTCTTTTTCTGAGTACTTGTGCCTTAACATTTTCTTAAATGGTTTTTTAAATTGGGTAAAATTTACCTAATGTGAAAGGCAGAGATCGTAACAGCATAGTTTGATACATTTTCATAAATGTGTACACCCATAGAAACACCACCCCAAACAAAGTATAGATCATTTCCATCATCCCGGAAAGGCCTCTCATGTCACCTCCCAGCCAGTCTCCATAGGCAGCCGCTGTTGTGATTTCTATTACACGAGCTTGGCTTTGCCAGTACTTAAACTTCACATATATAAAGTCATATGATATATATTCTTTCATATCTCGCTTCCTCCTCTCAACAAAATTTTTTTGTGACTCATCCATGTGTTGAGTCTGATAGTTCATTTTTTAATCGATAAGTAATATTCAGTTGTATAAATATACCAAAATGTGTTTATTCAGTTTCCAGTTTGGGACTACTATTATTAATAATGAAATTATGTTGTTTAGTTTCCAACCATTGGGCTTGTCTGTATTATTTCTAATTTAATTTTGTCATGGATAGAGAAAATACTAAGTTAGATTTCAATCTTTAGAAATGTGTTGAGAATTAAGACACGGCATATGGTCTATCTTGACAAATGTTTCCTGTTCACTTAAAAAGAATCAGGATTTTGCAGTTGCTAGATGGTAGTGTTCTAAAATGTCAATTAAGTAGGAGTAGTTGATAGTGTTGCTAAAATCATCAGTAGCTTTACTGATTTTTTTTTTTTTTTGTCCTGTCAGTTACTGAGGGAGGGATTTTGAAATCTCTAACTATGATTCTGGATTTATTTCTACTTTTAGATCTATAAACTTTTGCTTCATGTAATTCGAAGCTTTGTTAATATGGTACCTACACATTGGTGATTATTAGGCCTGTTTATCATTATGGAATGTTCCTCTCTGTCTCCGATATTCTTGTCTTGAAATGTAGTTCATCTTACTGTAGCCACTCTGGCTTTCTTATGCTTACTAATTGTGTGATGTATCTTCTTTCATTCTTTTACTCTTACACTATCTGTGTCTTTATATCTAAAGTGTAACTCTTACACATAAACTTGGTTGTTACTTTTTAAGTTCATTCTGACCATCTTTGTTTTTCAGTTGGAATACTTAGTCCATGTAATATAATAATTGATATGGTTGGGTTTGGGTCTGCAATTTTCCTATTTGTTTTCTATTAGTCCATCTCTATTTTGTTTTTCTGTACCTCCCTTTGAGGGGGAGAGGAGGCCTTAAGGGTTAAAAGAATATGTTTTAATGTCTCATTTTAATTCCTCTATTGGCTTCTCATTATTTTTTGCTTTAGTGATTACAGTATGATAAATTCTTAATTTACATAGTCTACTTAGAGTAGTAGTGTACCATCTTGCATAAAGTATAAAAACCTTGTAAGTATAATTCCACTTATATTTGGTGTCATTCCTTAATAGTGTACATATACTGGCAACAAATTCTCATCTTTTATCTGAAAATGTCTATTTCATCCTCATTTTGAAGGACATTTTTGCAGGATATAATCAAATTTTGGATTCTTTAGCCTGAGGTGCTTTTTCAGTCTTCTTCAGTCACTTTTCTGTTGATCTGTCTTCAACTTTACTGACTCTTTCTTTTGCCATCTGATCTGCTGTTAAGCCTATCCAGTGAATATTTGGAAATATTCATTGTATTTTTTAGTTCTAAATTTCCACTTCCATTTCATTCTTTTTTATAATTTCCATTTCTCTATTGAGATTCCCCCTTTTCTTTCATCATAATCATCTTTTATGACCTTAAACGTTTATAGAAACCTATTTTTAATTTCTTTTAGCTAATTCTAACATTTGGGTCATCTTGAGGTTGGCTTCTGCTGACCACTTTTTCTGTTGACCATGACTCATATTTTCCTGCTTGAGTGGTAACTGTTGATTGTATAATGGGCATTGCAGATGATGTATTTAAAACTCTGGATTCTGTTATCTTCTTCTGAGAAGTGTTGATTTTTGTTCTACCAGGCATTTAAATTACTAACAAATAACCTTGAGCTTGTGGAGGCTTTATTTTATACTTTGTTAGGGAGAGACCGTTCCAATTTTGTCCTTAGTCTTAGGGCAACTTCCTTAGTTGTAGGGCATATTTTTTTTACCCTAAGATGTTGCCCTCCTCCACTTTTAATTGAAAGCCCAAAGTGCTTACCAAACCATGAAACTTTGTAGAATTCAAACTCCATACTCTTTTTCCTCTGCCATGAGCAGCAGCTGAAATCTCTGTTCAGCTCATTTGGCCTTGTAATGGTTGTTTTCCTCTGGACTCCCACACATGGGATTTTCTGGGATTTTCTTTCTTTCCGGTTGTTCTGGAAGGAAGTAGCTCTGTGTTCTGATGACTCAGGCTAATAAGACTGCAACTTTCTGATTGAGTTTTGGCCACCCTCTCCCCTTTAATGCTGGGGACTACTCTCTGGGTAAAAGCTGTATAAATGTGGATCTCTTTTTTTTAGGGTTGAATCCATTGCAATTTCTGCCTGCTGTTGGCTGTTCTATGATGCCTATTTTAAATAGTTGATTTTTATACTTTGTTTAGAGTTTATCGTAGTTATATGCAGGAGTGTTAGTTCATTACATGTTTCTTTGTCATTGCTAGACCTGGAATGCCAGCTCTTTATTTTTTATAAAATTTACTGCAGATGGTTAATATATTTCTTATTATGACCTCATTAGCTCTATTTTATCTCTATTCTTAGGTATGAAGAGAAGGCTGCTAAAGACTTGGAACGATACAATGGTCAAATGAAGAGAGCCATTGAACAAGAGTCACAAATATCATTTAAAGATGGCAGAAAAAAGATAAAACCCAGCTCATGGAATTTGGCACAGAAGCACAAGTTGAAAACCTCATTATCTAATCAGCCAAAACTTGATGAGCTTTTTCAGTCCCAAATTGAAAAAAAAAGTCAAAATATTAAAATTGTACAGATCCCCTTTTCTATGAAAAACTTAAAAATAAATTTTCAGAAACAAAAGAAATTTGACCTAGAAGAGAAGGATGAACTTTGCTTGATCCACAATCTCAGGTTTCCTGATGCATGGCTAATTACATCCAAAACAGAGGTAATGTTATTAAATCCGTATAGAGTAGAAGAAGCCCTGCTATTTAAAAGACTTCTTGAGAATCATAAAATTCCTGCGGAGCCACTGGAAAAGCCAATTATATTAACAGAGAGGTATGATGAAGTAATACAATTTTTTAAACTCTAAAAACATCTATTAATTCATACTAGTTTAGAAATCTAAGGTAAAAAGTTGGAAGTATTTCCTAGTAGGGATAAGTGATATTTAAAGAAATCTTTTTAAAATCTGATTTCTAATCTTTAATGGAATTGTTTATAAATAATTTTAGAATATTCTAGATAGTTCATTTCTGCATTTAATATATATCAAGCTGTCTCCTGAAGATTAGTGACTTGCCTCATTTCAAAGTTAGATAGCCATGACTTTCTTCTATTGTGCACCCTTTATTTTAATATTTCAAACACAAACCAAAATAGAATTATAACAGTGAACATACCTTTATCAACAATTATCAAGATTTTGCCACATTGGCTTTATGTGTCCTTTTATATACAGTATATACACACTGTTTTCTTAAGTAGTAACAATTCCCCCTCCTACAGCTTTCAGTATTTCTCCATTTCAGAAATGGCTATTTTCGTACCTAACCGCAGTGCCTTTCTTATATTATACCTTACACAATAATAATTCTGTGGAATTGTTCCTCATTGTCTCAAAATGTCTTTTTTTTTCTTTTTTACTAATTTTTAAATTTAATTTATAGCTAAACATGATCCACAGATTACATTTGGTTATGTCTCTTAGAAGCACACTATTGACTTACTGTAGATACCGAATCTCTTGTTCGGTGGAGTGTTCCATTGTGTATATTTGTCTATTTGCTTTCTTGTGGTGGTGTTTAACTAGTTTTTCTCCCTCCCATGTTTAATTGGAAGTTAGCTCAGGAGGATTGAATAGATACTGGATTTTACTCTCTGGTAAGACTGTTTAATAGATGGGCTTGTGTACTTCATATTTCATCACATCAAAAGGCATCTATCACCAGGTTCAACTATGACAGCCTGATTTTCCACCTTAAAGTTCCCCTTTCAGCCTTTCCATCTAATGGTTTCAAACATTCATTGATTATTGTTGCCTGAAATAATTTTATTATTGGTTGTAAAATGGGGTATTTCCTTTCCCTATCCTATATGAGCAAATTACTTTCTGTAAAAATAACTAATGACTAACCTATTAACATTTCCCTTTTTTATACTTCTTTTTTAGTCTGACATGGGTAGAAGAGCATCATATGACAAAGGAGATAAAAAACTGAAATTTAAAAAATTAAAAATTTATACTCTAGGACACATCATAAGATAACTGTTTCAGAATTTTCAAGAATAAAGCAGAAATTGTTTATCAAATGTGCTAAAACTCTTGTTAAATACAGTGCCACCAGAAGAAGAAAAAATAGAACCAGACCACAAAAAAAATCTGTTAAATCTGTCTTATAAATAAGGCAACAGCAATCACATTAACTAAAATCCAGGATCTTTTGTAGTATTCTCTTAAGATTGGCTTAGGAAACTGTCAGAGGCAGAATTAGAAAACAATGCCTTTGACTATATTAAAACAGTTTAAAACCCTGATAATATGTTCTCTTTCTTCCCTCAAATATAGCTGGGGCACATCTGAATTTTTAGACTTGATTGCTTTTCTGAATTTGTAAACTTTCATTTAAATTTCAAAAATCTTTTTGTGTTTGTCCAAATTATAGACTTTAACAAATATTTTTCTATGTGTTATTCAAAAACAAATACATAAAAAGGATTATTTTGGGTCCATGCTAGCCTGAAAATAAATCTTTTGAGTATAAATGAAGAAAATTTAATTCAAAATTGTTTTCCCTCTTCTTTTGAAATGTGGCATCCCCATCACAGTTAATGATGTAAGTTTTTCAAAACTGAGTCATAGAATAATTATCCCACAATGTTGACAGAGTAATTATAGGTTGGGCTCAGTTTTCTCACCAGAATTCTGTTTGTGTAGCTTACCTCTGAATGGAGTAATTTAGTTATCTACAAAATAAAAAGGAAGGGCTCATTAATAATAAAAATAACAATGGCTAATGTTTAGTGAGCATTTACTACATAATAGGAACTTTGCTAAGTCTTTTTATGATCTTCACAGCAATCTTATGAGGCAGATATCATCCACATTTTATAGCTGAAACTGAAACACAGAATGGTTAAGTAATTTACGTAGGCTCCCACAGCCAGTAAATAGGCAGTGGGTCTCAGATTACAATCCAGACAATTTAACTGTGGAGCCTACACCATTAATTGGTATACTATATCGTTATCATCATCACCACCACCTCTACCACCAGCTCTCAGATTGATTTTCAGAATGTTGGTTAGTTAAGACATTGCATGTTGGATATATTGGCAAAGCTGTCTTCTCTGAAACCTGGGCTCTCACAGCCAGTGGGGTCTTCAGCAGTTTAGAACTGATAAGCAAAGATACCATCTATTCATTTACTTTTCAAGGTGTAAAGGATTGTGATAAAATAGCATAGCATCCTGTATTGAAACATAGAACAATGCCTTGTGTACCTCAGACAATATCTGTTGTGTGGTAGGCACCCAAATATTCATTGAATAAATGGAAAAATGGTAACCATTCACATGACAGTCCCAACAGACACCTTTTTACAATGACTGTTTTGTTATATGGCACCTTGACAAAGCCTAAAACCAATATATGAGGTTGATTTGTAGGCAGTCTTTGGCTTCCTCAAAATTTCGCACCACTCAGAATCATTTTATGTGCCACCTTTGACAAAGATGCCATGCCTACAATAGACTGAAGGAAGCTTTCCCAAGCTCTAAATTGATTAATGTATAAGTTCCTGGGAGAAAAAGATACATATTTATCTTTTTGTTATTGCAAAAACCTTGAATAGTAGTTGAAAATTCAGCAGGGTGGACCACTTGAGTAACTCAATAGTGTGTTATTGTGTATGTTTTAAAGGTATAAAATGGCATTATTTATAGTTTTCATTTGCATTACATTTAGAGAGCCATTTATTTCATGTTGAGTTTGTAACCTTCTAGAAGATAGAAATTATTTTTTATTTCTATTCCTCCTGTTAATATACTATATGCAGTAGGTCTCTAATAAAATATTAACAGAAATGTAAAAAAATAGTTTCTCACAGGGCTCCTTAGACCTTCATGTGTCGGTTAATGATTATAACACTTTAAAAAGGTCTCTTAGAAGCTGGGCGCAGTTGCTCACAACTGTAATCCCAGCACTTTGGGAGGCCAAGGCAGGAGGATCATTTGAGCCCAGGGGTTTGAGGTTGTAGTAAGCTATAATGATGCCACTGCATTCTATCCTGGGCAACAGAGTGAGACCCTGTCCCCTAATTACCCTCCGCTCCCCCCCAAAAAAGCCCTTAAGTTAACTTTTTTTCATAAATCCTCTTATTTCATTTTGCATATTTAAAAAGTTAAAGGGCCATAATTTCTTTTTTCAGTCTTTTAAATGGATCTCATTATTTAGAGATTTTACATAAAATGACAGCAGATGACCAGAGATACAGTGAATCAGCCTACCTGTCTGATCCTCGTCTTACAGCAAATGGTTTCAAGATAAAATTGATACCAGGTATGATAATGTGGTTTAATATTTTCTGAATTGGAAAAACAAGTCTTGTTCCAAAGTTATAGTTAGGTTTCATAATTTACAGATGTCATGGTATATTTTTGTTTCACTACAAATACAATGTTGGCTGTATAAAAAACAGACTTATTTCAAAAAGATCACCTCTGCCTGAAGCAAGCAAATTTGTTTGGCCCAATGCATTGCATTTGCAATTTTCATAACTAAACAGGTACATAATTTTTATCATCCTTTGACACAATAGTCAAACTGCCTGCTTTGTTTAAATTATTAAAGTACTTTAGATGATTAAACAGAAATAAATATGTGGGATACTGGAATGGCCTAACAAATGGACATCTTTCCTTTTTTAAAAGCATTTGCTTGTTTTGCCAAAGTAGACACGTAACCTCAGCAGTCTTACTATTTGGAGAGTGAATAATTTGATTCCATGGCTCTGCCAAAAGACTGATAACCCTCTTTACTTAGTGTGGAAATTCATTGAGTGAGTAGAATAAAAAGAAAATCCATCTGGCTAGGAGACTTCAGTTTTCCTGGCTATTCCCTCTTTCTTCTTTTGTAGTTTCCTTACTAAACTGCATTCTGTCTTAGCTTCCTCTGTTGTCAAAGGGGCACAGCAGCACCATGAGGAAGGACTCCACTGTTCCACCACCTGCCTCTAAGCTTCTCATGCTCCAAGTATAGAAAAACAGAGTTTAACCAAATAGCATTTGAAGATTTTTAAAGGAATGTTTTACCGAGACATGAAAAGAAAACAATATACAAAAGCATGCTTTGGTGTACTAAACTTAAACTAATTTTACTTGATTTTTGAAGTTTTAAGGATACACTGAACTTTTTACCTTCCACCTCAATTCCAGATATTTAGACTTGAGCTAGAGAGAGTCCAAATCTCAACACTGCCATTTAAAAATATTGTGTTTTAGGGAAAGTCAGTCGGCCTGTTTCCTCATCGAAAACAGCTAATAATTATTGAATATTGTGCACAGAGCACTATTTTTAGTATTAAATGTATTAATTTAATCTTCCTAATACCCCTACAGGTTCTATGACTGTCCCCATTTTACAGATGAAAAAATCAAGGTCCAAAAGGTTACGTTTGCTCAAGAGGACACAGTTTGTGGTAGAACCAGGATTTGAACCTAGGCAATCTGCCTTTAGTGCCTATAGCTCTTAACTAATTTGTTACATTTGCCTTCCTATTAAAATTGGGATATTTATTTCATGAAGTAGTTGTGAGCAGTAACCAAGGTAACAAATATATCAATGAACATAGTATTTGGCAATGGTAGATGCTTAAATATTCTCTTTTCTTCCCATCCTCCAGCCCCCACTTTAGGACCTAAACTGACTTGCAGTCATTTCTTTTAGTCCTAGAAATCTTTCTTCCTCCTGGCACCTTCCCTGGCATCTTTTTGAATTTATTTGAAGTGTGAAGCAAAGTGTGTGTGTGCACATGTGTAGAAGGTATTTTATTCTTGACTTAATCTGTTTTTCTAGTTATGTAGTGGTAGTGGCAGGTGCCATTTTCTTCATGAAAGATGTTATCATAGCAGTTTTTTTTTTTTTTTTTTAACAATCAGGATAACTGTCTTGTCTGTTCCAAGAACATGTTTATTTTTGAGCTACCCAGTAAGTTTATGTCTGACAAATGCTTTCAGCTCTTAGCTTGTAGATAGTACTTTTTAAATCTTATTGAATGCCTAATACTTTGCATGACACCAAAGATACAAAAATGATTAAAACAATCATCTACAAACTGACTTGATTTGATTGGAATTAACTTTACTGAGATTATCATCAGTATTATTTCCCTTGTCAATAGTAGATCAAGTTAAAGACATTTATGTTTTCCTTCTTCATTTTTTGTCTTTTCGTTTTTTAATTAAGTTCCATTCTCTCTCTTTTAGTGAGAATATTGTTGTATTGTACTAACTTTGCCAGTTGTCACAAAACATTTTTGGATAAGGATAAAAGTATTTGAAAGAGAGAAGGAATACATCTGGCCTTGAGGAAAAAGATTCTCAGTGTGACCCTAAGAACTTTGTTTTTTAATGCAAATAGCTTTCTGTCCTGCTTCAATAAGAATTTCATGTTTTAGGGGGTGAAAACTTCTCAAACCATTTATTCATTGATGTAGTTTCTCTGAAAATTGAGAAGCATTTTACAGAATTTTATGGAAACTTTTTGAAAGTTTATTGTTACATAGTTCATGATGTCTCTAATTTTTCCATATTTGAATTTTGCAAACAGATTAAAATATTGCTCAATTTCCTTATTTGTTGCCAAATACTTCTTGCCCATTTCCACTAGTAATTCTGTGAAATGTGTATAATTTTCCAGGGCAAATGTAGCTGGTATTAGACTTTTCAATCTAATCATATCATAGAAGATTTAGAACTAGTAATAGTGAAAAGTCTCTTAGACTGATATTTTTGGAAATTTATTATGTATATAAATATGTAAAAGAGTTGTGAACTAGAATAGCCTGCTACTTCCTCTTTGCCTGTCTGTGTACACTGTTTTGAGTCCCATGTAAGCTCCCCCTGTTGCTCAAACTGATTTCATCTCCCTTCATTGAATTCTGTATCTCATCCCTTAATGCTTGATGGTATGTCATCATATAATATTCTCCAGTTGTTTCCTGGGAAAAACATTAGGATATCTGCTCTGTAGTCTACCACCATTGCATCTGCCTTCTAGCTAAAGGAACTAGTGTGTAACTGGGATCAGGTAAGAGATTGGATTATTGAAGTCTCAGGATCTGAAACTCTTCAAGTTCCATCACATTTTTTTAATTAATTCACTGATAGCTACTACTTATCCAAAATTGGATCATCTCTCTTTCTTCTAGGTAGAATTATGTGGACTTAAGTACTAAGAACACTGTTACACAGATACAGCCAGAGAAGACACATCTGTGCTGTTTTCCAAAATCATGTATTTTGAAGCCAGATCTGATGCTTTAAAATATATGCTGTTATGGATTATGTACCCAGTTATATATCCAATTCTGTAGCTAGTTTTTAGTTTTATTTTAATTATTAAATTATTAAAAGTAGTTTAATAAATGTCAGTTTTTTAAAAATTGTCCTAGTAAAATATTTTGAACAAACGTTAGTATTTTATTTCCTCAAATTAAGAATATATTAATAACCTACTCTGTGACTATTTTTGTAATTCGTAAGTTAAAATCATCACAGAAATAATTCAGGCTTTAAATTAGATATTAAAACAGTAAGGTAGAATTGGAAGAGCAGCAGTTGTTAAAACACTTAAACCAGTTATATTTTAATAAATATCATGGGACTCCATTTTCTCTCCAAAGTAAGAAATGTTCTAAACAAATGTAAGGAGCAGAACAGCACTAACTGAGATTAAATGAAATTACATAAAGCACATGTGGTGTCAATGAGCGCTTATGACGTAATGTGAAACCCTATGGGAGATTACTATTTGTTCTCCAACTAAGGAACAAAACTCTGTCCTGACTGTATTAAATTCTAATGAAGGTTCACTAAATGCTTTAACAGTGATTTTGTTTTTAATGGACATGTTCTGGAATATAATTTATACTAAACTATGTTTTTATTTTTTATTTCAGGAGTTTCCATTACTGAAAACTACTTGGAAATAGAAGGAATGGCTAACTGTCTCCCATTCTATGGAGTAATGGACTTAAAAGAAATTCTTAATGCTATATTAAACAAAAATGCAAAAGAAGTTTTTGAATGTAGACCTCGAAAAGTGATAAGTTATTTAGAGGTATGCATTATTAATTTATGTAAATTGGCTAGATTTTAAGATATTTGTTTCTTAAAAAAATAGTAAGTGGTTTCAAAATAGTAAAACAGTTTTTATGAGGTTTTATTGTTTGCAAGAAGGAACACTATTAAAAAAAGAAAAGACCATTAAAAGTTTCACATATAGACTGGTTTTGGTAAACTCTATCTGGATTCTTACCATAACATTATTTCATATTCAGGAAGAGCTTTATGGATGAACATTTTTGATGAAGTTCTTTTTTTTTTTTAATTTCTATACATAATCCCCCTTAGAAGGGATTCAAAATTGTTCCATTTTTATGCCATCTACTTGTCTAAAAAGAATTGTAGTATGATTCTAAGCCCTGATCTCTTCAAGAGCAGAACAAGAGAGGGAAAGGGAAAGACCTAAATCATTGAATAAATGGAAATTTTTGTTTTCTTAACAATATTCACCACAAATGAGAAATGTAACAGTGATTTAAAAGAATAAATTTAAAAATAATAAAAGGATTGAGAAAGATTATAAACTTTAAAATGTCTGAGTATAGGTTAGTGGCAAGAAAACAATAGTGATTGCCTCTGTATTTGTGGTTCTATATATCCTTCAAAGTTGTCTGATACTGTTTTAAAAATAAACCTGAACTCTAATAGTCCTTTTTATAAAAAGAGCCTTTTTTGTTTACAATACATGGTATGTCCGTTGTATTCTGAAGGTCAGACTTCCTTAATAGGAAAGTTCACTTGTTACCCCTTCTGAAGAATGTATTCAGTAGTGTTCTGTGAATCTTTTAGGAGCTTTGTTGTATGGAAATTCTCAGCCTATTGTGGGGGCAGCCCAATACTGATAGTTTCTAGAGACTTTAAAGGAGTTAGCATGAAGTTAAGTAAACGTACAGGGCGTTGTAGGTAGTATTTTGTGTACTGAAGAACCATGTGGGAAGAAATAAAATTTCAGAAATAACATAAAAAAGTGGTTGGGACTGGCTTTAAATTTGCTTTTTTCTTTGCCAAGACTGCCCCTCTCTTTATATTAAGGTAATAGTAGATGTGATTGTTAAGGAAAATGGTCTAGAAAAAGGAGAGAACCTGTATCAGAACCACAGGGATGCTCGCTTCCATTTAAGACCAAGCTGAATAAAATGAATAAGAGAAAGGAGAGTGAAAGGAGAACCAAGAGAAGGGTAGATATAAAAGTCAAGAAAAGGAAAGAAAAGTCAGGAGAGAAAAGAAATTTAAAAATAAGTAATATCACATTCTGTATAGGGTAATAGTTGCTAGAAGACTATCAGGTATGGCAGCTAGATGGCAGTGGAAGAGAGAGCCATAATGGCATAGCGCAGGTGTCCCTTGGTATATACTTGGGGGATTGGTTCCAGGATCAAATGCTGAAGTCCTGCAGTTGGCCCTGTGGAACCCAAACATACGAAAAGTCAGCTCTCCATATTATGTAGGTTTCACATCCCATGATACTGTATTTTCAATCAGAATTGGCTGAAAAAAGTCTATGTATGAGTGCTGCAGTGGCCAGCCCTTGGGCCTCAGACCAGTACTGGTCCATGGCCTGTTAGGAACCGACCACACAGCAGGAGGTGAGCAGCGAGCGAGCGAACTTTCATCTGTATTTACAGCTGCTCCCCATCATTTACATCACCACATAAGCATTAGATTCTCGTAGGAGCGTGAACCCTACTGTAAACTGCGCATGCAAGGGATCTAGGTTGCACACTCCTTATGAGAATCTAATCCCTGATGATCCGAGGTGGAGCTGAGGCGGTGACCCTAGTGCTGGGGAGCAGCTGCAAATACAGATTATCATTAGCAGAGAGGTTTGAGTGTACAATAAATGTAATGTGCTTGAATGATCCCAAAACCATTCCCCTTCCTCCCCCACCCCCCATCTGTGGAAACGTTGTCTTCCATGAAACTGGTCCCTGGTGCCAGAAAGGTTGGGGACTGCTGTTTAAGTGCAGTAAAACCTGTGTTCAAGGGTTAACTGTAGTAGGGATGGAAGACATTTGCCAATGGTTAAAGAGTGCAGTAGTGGTGAAAAAGTAGGCAGCAAGTCACATGGTAGTGAAAGAAAAGAAAGAGTATGGTTAGCACGTTTGTATTGAATTGATGGAAAAGACTGACAATGAAAGATTGCAGAGCAAATGTTCCAAAAAAGGCAAGAGGGAAGATGGGATAAGGATGTAATTTTTAGAAAGGAGAAATTGTCTCTGAATCAAGAGCAGAAGAGGGGAAGAAAAGTAAAAGTAATATTTTAAGGTAAACTTGAGAGAAATCATTTCTTGATATATGTGGTGAAACAGTGGGAGTTGTGCTGAGAGTGACAAGGCTGGGAAGACATTGGGAATTTGACTGCAGTAACAAAGATCTGAAATTAAGAGCTGTAGGAACTGTAAGAGAAGGTTGATTAGAGAGGATTAAGATGATTTCCAGGTGTCATTGAGGGCTCAAAAGAGCTAACATTTCTATTGGATCCAGCTAGGATAGTTTCCCGACTCTCCAGTAGGGCTCAGTAGAATCTGTCCAAGGGTAGGGATTAGCAAACTGGATATGGTGGAAGAACAAGAGGAAGGTAAGTGAGAGAAGTTTGAACACATTATGTATAAGAAACCGTGTTAGATCCTACAGAGATGTAAAGATAAATTAGATTCTAGTAGGAATCTAAAAGGCAGGTTGCTAAAGCTAGTATCCTTAATGTCACATTCACTATTCCCACCTTAACTAGGGAAAAATGACAGAAGGGTGCTTGTGGGTCAGGAGATTAAGAAGGGATTAGAGAGAGAAAAGGTCAAAGTAAAGAAAAAAAACAGGCTTCGTTGGAATAAAGGAGTAGGATGGTTGGAAAGAAAATGGGTGTGTGGTTAAAGAGAATAATGTTAGGATTCAAGATCTTTGAAGTACAACAATTTTAAAAAAAAAAAAATCTTAAAAGAAGCCAGTTTTGCTAGCACTACTATCTCCAAAACCTGAGTTCTCCCTGTCTCAGAAAACAGCATTACCATACGAAAAATATGGACATTATCCTTGATTCTTCATCCCTCATAACCAATTCAATCCATCACGAAATCTTCTTGACTCTATATCATATCAGGAATCTTCATACCTCCCTCCATCTCAGCTACTATCACTCTAGTCAAAGCTTCTGACCAGGACTGCAATGGTTGCCTACAAGATTCCTTGCTTTTCTTCTTGACCCCTTGCCTCAAACCATACTACACACAGCAAACTGATTGTTTTAAAATGTGAAACAAATGTCAGACTTTTGCTTAAAAACTCTGGTTACTTGCCTGTGCAGATTAAACCCCAATTGCTCACCCTATCTAGAGGATGATCTGGCCCCTGCCTAACTCCCTTATCTTGTTTCTCTCTTCCCTTTAACAGTTGCACCCACACTGAACATTTGATTCTTTCTGTTCTCTCTGACTGAAATACTTTTCTTTCCCCATGATCTTTGCATTATGGTTCTTTATTTAAAAAGAAGCTTAAAGCCATCTCAAGTAAGCTTTTTCCAACCACACAGTCACTGTATCATGCTGCCCAGTTTAATTTTGTGCATTCTTTATTCACAAAAAAAATTATTTGTCTTTTTATCTATTTTCTGTTTCTCTGCACTAGAATGCAAATTTTATAAGAGCCAAAGGTCTTGTTTTCTTGTTCACCACCTTATCCTTAGAACCTGCAACATAGTTGGTGCTTAATAAATACTTGTTGAGTGAATTAATAAGATGAGTATAATGAATTTTCTGTCCTCTTGCCAGGATAACATGTTTTCTGCTTCAGGGTATATCACAGTAACATGTATGACTTTCCCTTCACAGGGAGAAGCAGTGCGTCTGTCTAGACAGTTACCCATGCACTTATCAAAAGAGGACATCCAAGACATTATCTACAGAATGAAGCACCAATTTGGAAATGAAATTAAAGGGTGTGTTCATGGTCGCCCATTTTTTCATCATTTAACCCATCTTCCAGAAACTACATGATTATGTTTAAGAAGATTAGTTACTGTTGAAATTGATTTGGTCACAAAACAATGAGTCAATTTTTAAACAATCTTTGTATTATCATATGTCAAATGGTCATTTTGTAAGTGAGGATTCACTGGCTTATTTGTATATTAAAATGTTTCAAAAATTGTAGAAAACTTAAATAAACTAATAGACTATTAATTCATTTAATTCTCAAGAACCAGCCTTCACAATTATTAGTTGTAGACTCCAAATTGGAAGATAGGTAATATTCTTGGATGGTAAATTTACTAGGTCAGCCCTGTGCAGGGAGAAGTCACATGTCACACAGACTAGCATATCAGACAAATATTGTCAATCTTGTTTAAAGTAGGATGCAGAGACTGGGAGAAAGTGAAAACATGAAGTTAAAGAAAGAAAGAACATAACCTCAGAAATCTTGCCATTGTACCTCCATGCTGGGGGTAACAGCTTAGATGTTGCTGTCTCTTACATAGTAATTATTGGACTTTGGGGTCAAATTTTGACAGAGAACATGGGGAAAACTAGACTTTTGACAGAAAATTTAGGTGAAGATTATTGTACATGTGCCCCTTAAAAAACCAGGTCCCACAGTGTACCAAAATATTTAATTTACAAAAGTTGAAACATGATTTTCTTTCTTTTGAAACAGGGTCTTACTTACTATGTTGCCCAGGCTGGGTTTGCACTCCTGGGCTTTTGGGATCCTCTCCCCTCAGCCTCCCAAGTAGCTGGGATTAGAGGCCCATGCCACTGCACCCAGCTGAAACATGATTTTTACTGAATCCGTTTGTTGTGTAAAGTAAGATATGTTGCTCTGGATACAGTGTCTCCACACACAATCTCCAGTAATTCTCAAAGATCCTCTTTAAATTGGTAAGATCCTTGTGTTAAGAGGTAGCAGTTGTGATACCTGGAATTCTTCCTGTAGCCTGGCTTCTACTGCCAACATCATTATGTTTCCCAGGAACGAAGATGTTACCAAGCAATGGGCTTGTTGTCTTGTGCACATAGAAGCCAATACTGTGGCACCAGGTTTTGGGAAACGAAAAGCTTTATAGAGAGTCAACCAGCAAGGAGACAGGAGGCACTCTGTCTCCTGGAAACAGAGACAAACCCAGATCTGTCTCCCTAGTTTGGGGTTTGGGGCAAGCTTTATGGGTTAGGGAGAACAGGTTATATGGAAGAGTTGGCAGAGCAGCTTTTGCCTGGAAGAACTTCAAGACTTTATTATAAGGCATGGGGAGGAGTCTTATCACCAGACATTCCTAGACAATGGACCCATCCCTTTTGAAAGTATTCTGTTGCTCGGTTCCAGCCATGTCCCATTTTTAGTTGGAGGGGAGTGGGCAAAACTTCAGTTCCAGGTGTTATTATTTGAGGTCAAACTTTCCTGCACATGCTCTGGCAGCATAACTTGCAACTTCTTAGCTCTGCCTGCAAAATAACTGGACATTCTGTTATCAACAGTATGGCCAGATAAAGCTGGTCTGGTGGTTACAAAAATAACTGCTCCCCTACCTCCTATTACCCCTTTTATAAATGTGGGGCCCCTCTCTGGGAAACCTTTCTAATTGGGTAAATTAGGGCAAGAGCTTACAGAGATATAGAGGATGATGAAATTTGCATCATGTATTTACACCAGCCCTAAGCAAAATTGTGGACTCATTCATTTGCCTAATATAATCTGTATTGGTCTTGTAGAGAAACTCATTTGTTTTTTTCTTGCCAGTGCTGAATTCTGCCAAATCCGGTTGGTAGTAATGGCAGCAGTATTTACCACCTATTTGCTAGATAGGCTAAGCACTTAGCTTGTATGATCTCATTTAATCATCACCAAAAATTTAGAATTGCAGATCCTATTGAGTCTAATCCCAGAGCTGGTGTTCCTAACTCACCATTATGCTGCCTGCCATGAGAAACAGGCCCTAAGGAGTTATTCGGGTCAAAGTGTGGGTGGGAGGAGGGGGTGGATAAAACACTTCGTGACACTTTGACCAGTGCTTTTTTGAGTAAATCAGCCGGGCAGCAACGTTTTTCTAAGGGAATCAGCAGAGGGAGTGAGTTGGCAGCTTTTTCCAGAAGAGGGGCAGGTTCAGGTTCGCTTGAGGACCTAGCGTCACCCCACAGGCTGCCCTGGCGCAGGAGGTTGGCGCGGGAGCCACACGCTGGGCCCACGCCGCCCTCCCTGCCCCGCGCGAGCCCTTTTCGGCTGTCCCAGCACCACCCCGGGACAAAAATGGCCCGAGCGGCCGTGGCGATGGAGAAGCCGTGGCTCCCAGGAAGGAGGTTACGGCAGCTGCGGGATAGCAGGCCAACTCTGGGGGTTAAGGGCGAGGCGAGGAGACCTGAAGAGAAAGGAAAGCTTCACCCCAAGTTACCCATTTTCCTCCTCTTTAGGCTGGGTCGTTAGAAGCGTTGGCCGGGGAGGAGGTGGACTCTCAAACTGTTAATCCCTCCAAGTGCCTCTTGAGACCTAGGGGTGTTGCTTAGGATCCTAGACTGAGCTGCAGCCACACGGCTGACGCCAAAGCCATAGGGAAGTGAGGCCTGCAGACCCCTCGGATGGACGTTTTGCTGGGAAGGTAGCCATTTATGATCCAGCCGGGCTTATGAGGTTTTAAATATTTAACATGAAAAATGTTAGGCCTGCATTCAGATGGACAGACTTTTATTACTTTCACTGGCTATTTGATTCTCTGTGATTTTATCCAGATTTTGTGGCTCAGTTTGCGAGAATTGAGATTCATCCCACCACAGCCCACATTTCTTAACGCATAATGTAAATTACCATTAACTCATTTTTTCCCCTGATCCAACCACTTAACTCATCTGTTTACTTTTATTTTCATTATATTTTTGCAAGCTTCCTCCAGTTTTTTTGGTGAGGCGAAAGGGGGAAGCAGGAGCTGCTGTATAAACTGGGGTCTACGCTGAAAACCAAAAATATATTTAACTCTTTACAGTACTTAATGTAAAGGAAATAATCATACGGGGCACACAAATGTTGATGACCAACTTAACTGACATTGCTAGTGAAATTAAAATACCAGTAATGATATTAAAATGTTTAAATGAACTAGACTTGTTGGGGCATTTCGGGCAAGCCGGTGTTCATGGATTCATAGTGGCTAAAAAGAATCTTGGGGTGACCCAACCAATTTTACAGATGAGAAAAAGAAACCTCGAGTGATTAAATGATTCACCAGTGTGCACACAGCTAATCTAGTACTCTGCTGGTTTCACTCTAAATGTTCATATTATCATAAACAAAACAAAGGTAAGTACTGAAAAAAGAAATCAAGTTTTACTGCAAAGCCAAATTAAAAAATGATTTGAGATTATCAATTACTTTCTCCCTTCATAAACATGAATAATCAAGAGTTAACTTGATTCTAGATGTTTTGGTTACTCTCACCTAAACTTTAAAATTTTAGTCTTCAAAGCCTTCTTCATTGTTTTCAGTAATACTAGCAACACATCATTGGACTCACCATTGCCCCCTAAGGTTGTTTTCTCTGCTAACTTGATTTGATCACATTTTTTATTCCTCCTTAAAGCACTACAAGTTAATGTAAAGATCTTTTCTCTAGCTTTTAAAATCCTGTCCCAGTGGTTATCAAATTTGAATATGCATCATAATCTCCTGGGAGCTTGGTAAAACACTGATTGCTAGACAGTGTGCCCACAGTTTCTGATTCCATGGGTCTAGGGTGGGACTGAAAATAAAGTGGAAAAGAGGTATCTCCTCTGCTTTGGCTAATTTATGATGATAGCAGATTACTAGATAGAGGCTTATTTGCTTTTGCATTCTTTACTAGGAAGTCAGTATGATTTCCTCTAATCTTTTTTGTGTTCCACACAAACTAGGAAAACCGCTGTCAATAGCATTGCAATCTAACGGGGTTTAAAAATCTCTGCTCTCTTAGTGTTTAGCCTGGTGCCGTATCAGTTTCTGTTTTAGTATCAAACGCACCAGAAAATCACTATAACACTTTTTGTACAGAGCAGAATTTGCTTTAAGGAAGATCAGTTTTGGCATCATTCTTGGTTATTGATGAGTCCAAAAGACATTTTTAAGTTTTAATGGATATTGAGGACCATGTCCTATAATAATAATTTTAATCTGGGCTTGTATCTGAGGTCTTTTGGAAGCCAACCTAAAGTTGCTAATTGTTCCTTAACTGAAAATGGTTTTTATTTATAAAGGACTTAAATATTCAAATATAATTTTCTAGGTAAGATTTGCATCCAGATGCTTAATAAGACAAAGTAATGACTGGCAATTTAATATGATCTTTAATGTTGAACTTACTTGATATTTAAGAACTTTCTTATTTTAATTATGTTTTGTAATTTAGATCATAGAAATGAATGACACATTAAGAAGAAACAGGTGAGAAATTGTGAATGGAATGAATATATTTTTGGAAGAAAATGGTATATGTTTCACAAGATAATTTTCATTATTTCTTTAAAAAGGGCATTTTTGTTTTTAAATTTGCTTTCATTTTATCTTGAGACATTGGTAAATTACAAGTTCAATTGCAAGACAGTGATGCTGTACTGCCAAAAATATATTTTAAGTAATTCATTAATAATAGTAAATATTAAATTATTAATATTAAATTATTTAAATTTAAATTATTAAAATATTAAAATATTAAATTAATAGTAAATAATTTTTTACATGTAAATCACTAAACATGTATGAGATACTTGTTACCTATTTTGAAGTTCTTTGCACTTTTTTTTTTTTTTTTGGTCTTCTTAGTTTTCTTAGTCATATAAAAAACTATTATAACTTCCTCACATACATAGTGATGATTTCTTTCTTTCTTTTTTCTGAGACAGGGTCTTGCTCTGTTGCCTGGGCTAGAGTGCAGTGGCATCATCATAGCTCACTGCAACTTTGAACACCTAGGCTCAAGCGATCTTCCTGCCTCAGCCTCCCAAGTAGGTGGGACTACAGGTGTGTGCCACCATACCTGGCTAATTTTTTGTAGAGATGAGGTCTTAATGTTGACCATGCTGGTCTCACTGCTGCCCTCAAGTGATCCTCCTGCCTCGACCTCCCAAAGTGCTAAGATTATAGGCATGAGCCCAGACCAGTGATGATTCTTGATCCCAGGTGAAAACAGGATTTCTCCCTAACACGTGTAATTTTTAAATTGCCAGACATTTTATTGGAGCAATCAAATTTTAGCCATTCACCCCCTTAAAAACAAAATGTGTTATACAATCCTTCTCTTCCCCCCAAATTGGAAGAAGAGTACTTCATGTTTTGTAGTTTTCTTCAGATTACAAATGTGAGTATACTCTATACCAGTAAATGAATATGGCCTAAGTCAGCACCTCTCAAACTTTAGTGTGCATATCAATCTCTCTGGGCTTGTTTGATTCAGTAGGTCTGGGGTAGGGTGTGATATTCTACATTTCTGAGAAGTTTCCAGGTGATGCTGATGTTGCTGTTTCAGTGATCACACTTGGGTTAACAAGAGTGCACATAATCCTATGGCCAAATGGTAGGTTCTCAAAATAGAATGCATATACATTTTTAATGCAAATATACACTGAAAATAAAATAATCATATTATGAATAATCACATTATAAATCTGTTTATGATTCTCCATTCTCTTTGGAAAGTCAGGTTTATGGTTTTTTACAGGGCATTATTTATTTAAGAAGTCAGATTTATATATTCTCAAAAATGTTACTGAGGTAGCTGCCTCCACCATAATTTCTTCTCTTTTTGTACACACAGACATTCCCCTTTATGGGGTGGAATCTATTCCTCCACTCGCTTGGCTCTGAACTAGCTTTATGATTACTTTTACCATTACATTATAGAAGAAGTGATGCTATACAACTTCCAAGTTTCAGTCATGGAAACCTTGCAGCTTTCCTGGCTGTCTTGAAATGGTTTGCCAATCACCTTGTAAGAAGTTAATTTACCTGGGGTCTGCCATTATGTGAGAAGGCACAAACTAGCCAGGGAAAGAGGCTATGTGGAGAGATGCTCGAGCTGTTTCCAGTTATTCCAGCCATCTCAGCTCAGGTGCCAGACATTGAGTAAAGACGCCTTCAGATAACACTCAGCTGCCATCTGATTACAACTCTATGAGATAGCCCAAGTGAAAACCACCCAGATGAACTCATCAGCCCCCAGAACCATGAAAGAGTTATTTGACCAGTTCGTTTTGGGATAGCTCGTTATGCAGATATAGATAAATAGAACATTTACATTATGCTAATTTGAGTTTTATTTCTGAAATGTCTTTCTGATCTAGAAAATGATCAGTATAGGGGTTGCAAATTCATCTGAAATTTTCATACAAATAATATTATGGTCTTGGGTTTTTATAATAAAAATTTACTCATAATATGTAGCTTTTTTATTAAAATGTTCTTGTATTAATTTATATTTGAGTCATGCATTTGAGATTGGGGATAAGAGTACTTTTGAGGATTGTTTACAGATCTATTTGTTGCTCTGCCACATAATCATGAGGATTTTCCTTTCTCACCTATTCGTGCAATCAAACTATGAGTGAGAAAGCAATTAATATTCTTTAACTTTGTTTCATGTCATGGTTTATCTAGATATTGCTCCCTACAATAGTTTCTTAAGGTACTCTCTTGAGCACTACTTCTTTCATAAAGAATGATTTTAGTGCCATTTAAAAACTTATTGCTTCTTACAAAGCTTCACCTCTGTTTATCTTTATTACCTAGCATAGTCACTAACCCAGAAAGCAATCTATAAATATTTATGTATTTGAATGATAATATTTTATTTAGCTCTCTCTTTGTTCAATTCCAACTCTGCAGGTATTAATAAACCAGCGTTGGTCTTACTTTCCATGCTCTCCAAGGGAAGAGAGTCATGGGAAATCAGATTAAAAGTTCACTTGGGACCAAATCTTGAGAGGACTTGAATATCAGGCTATTAAGATTTTCAATTTTGGTAAGAACAGCTAAAAATTTTTTTTTTTTTTTTTTGAGACAGAGTCTCACTCTGTTGCCCTGGCTAGAGTGAGTGCCGTGGCATCATCCTAGCTCACAGCAACCTCAAACTCCTGGGCTCAAGCGATCCTCCTGCCTCAGACTCCCGAGTAGCTGGGA
>CAUYRB010109597.1:0-17789 GCA_963574695.1 Propithecus perrieri | reverse complement strand
AGTTTGTGGCTATTAAGAATAATGCTACCACAAGTATTCAGGTACACATCTTTGTGTATACATGTTTTTTATTTCTCTTGGGTAAATACATGGGAGTGGAATTGCCGGGTCATATGGTAGGCTTATTAGTTATCTATTGCTGTATAACAAATACTCAGAGGCTGAAAACAACAAAAATTTATTATCTCAGAGTTTCTTTTTTTTTTTTTTTTTTTTTTTGAGACCGAGTCACACGTGGTTTGCCGGGCTAGTGTGAGTGCCGTGGCGTCAGCCTAGCTCACAGCAACCTCAAACTCCTGGGCTCAAGCGATCCTTCTGCCTCAGCCTCCCGAGTAGCTGGGACTACAGGCATGTGCCACCATGCCCGGCTATTTTTTTTTTCTATGTATTTTTAGTTGTCCGATTAATTTCTTTGTATTTTTAGTAGAGACGGGGTCTCGCTCTTGCTCAGGCTGGTTTCGAACTCCTGAGCTCAAACAATTTGCCCGCCTTGGCCTCCCAGAGAGCTAGGATTACAGGCGTGAGCCACCGCGCCCGGCCTGCAGTAGCCTTTATCATAAACCAGTGTCAGTGTCTCCCTGAGTTCTGTGAGTTGCTCTAGCAAAATAATCAAGCCTAAAGAAGGGAGGGTTGGAACCCCAACTAAAAGCCAAAAGTTCTGGAGGTCCAGACTTTTGACTGGTGTCTGAAGTGGGGCAGTCTTGTGGGACTGAGCCCTCGACCTGTGGGAGCTGACGCTACCTCCAGGTGGATGGCATCAGAATTGAATTGGATTGGAGAATCGCCAGCCGCGGCTGATGCAGAACTGATTGCTTGCTTCCTGGTGAGGAGAAACACCCACACATTTGATCACAGAAGTCTTCTGGCTCGAATGTTATGGTGCGAGAGCAGAGGAAGAAATCTGTGTTTTTTCCACTCGGTATAAAAGATAAAAAATGGTACACCCGTGTAGGGCACTTACCATGCATGGAGCTCGCAGGACTGGAAGTTGCTGTGCGTGAGTCAGGGAGTAGAGAGTGAATGTACATTACTGTACACTACTGTAGCCTTCAGAAACACTGGCTACGCTACATTTATGAAAAATATTTTTCTTTCTTCGATAATAAATTATCTTACTGTGGCTTTTTTACTTTATAAACTTCAATTTTTTTAAACCTTTTTGACTCTATAATATAACTTAGCTTAAAACACAAATACATTGTACAGCTGTACAGAAATATTTTCTTTCTTCATATCCTTATTCTATGAGCTTTATTCTATTTCTAACATTTTTCCATTTTTTCTTACTGTCCAAGAGGCCATCCCAGCTATCTGGGTTATAACTGTCCCCAAGATCGTAATGTCCTTGAAGACAATGACCCACGTCATTCACATTTTATACCTTCACATCCCTCACAAAACCTGATACATAATAAGCAATAAATAAATGCCTGTCAAATCCAAGAAGGACAAGAGAGAGGCAAGGAAGTGAAGACATGGGTTCCATGGGCCATCCTAGCACCCGAGGTCTGATTAAAAAGAGGAAAAAAGCTTATATGGGTCTTTTCGTATTGACAAAGCGTTCATGGAATGCTCTTTCGTTGCGTTTTCAAGGGATAAGATTTTTTAGTAGAAAACACAAAAATATGGACATAAAGAAGAGACCTAAATATACAAGCATAGCATCAGGAAAAAAAGCTTTTTAAAACTGGAACTCATGCCTTATATTCAAGCATACCTGCACATGGCCCTCTTTTCCAAAGTTGTTTCTGGCTTAAGGACAGCAGGTGGCAGCAAAATCAAGTTTTCTGGTTGCAGAAGTTTCTGGAGGCGACTGTATAAAGCTTCAAATGCTTCTCAGAGGAGAAGCAGCTTTTGAACAAAGATTATTCATCTAAAAATCTAAACTCAACACAAGAACAAAACAAAACACGGTGAGGAACTGGTGCCATCAGCCCCAGCCACTATACGTCCCGATGTCATTCCCTACCTGCCATCCACAGAGCCACACCTTGTCCTTCAAGGGAATTCTGGGATTTCTGACAGTGGCCAGGAAAGGAACCCAGGGTCAGTCTGTATGTCCCTGTCATGACGTTATCTTGTCACATGTTGAAGCTGCTTTCCCCAGAAAACAGGCTCTGGGCAAGGTTGGGCTCACTGGAGAGGTCAGCCTAAATTCAGAACAAATTGATGGATGGAGGAAGGCTTTTTATAAAGGAGACTTTGCAGGAACTAAGAAGAAATGAAGTACTGACATATGCCACAACATAATGAACCTCAAAAACATGCTAAGTCAAAGAAGCCAGTGACAAAAAGACTACATACTGTATGATACCATTTATAGGAAGTGTCCAGAATAGGCAAATCTAGAGACAGAAAATAGATTGGTGGTGATCTAGGGCTGGGGAGGTGGTGATTGACTGCTAAAGAGTATACAGTTTCTTTCGGGGTTGAGGAAAATGTTCTAAAATTAGAATATGATAATGGTTGCACAAATCTGTGAATATACTAAAAACCATTGAGTTGTACACTTTAAATGGGTGAACTTTATGGCATGCAAATTATCTCAATAGAGCTGAAAAAAAAAAAGAAAAAAGGGATGCATGTTTTGATCATTAATATATTTCAAGTGAAAATCAACCTCCAATAACTATTCAAGGAGGGAGGGAGGGAAAGGAGAGAGAGAGAGAGAGAGAGGGGGGTGAGGGTGGGGGAGAGAGAATGTGCAGTTGCTAGAGAAAAGAATTGCAGTTTGGCTAGAAATATGACTCTGGTACATTGATGAATTTTACTTTTGTTCCGATTGTGATGTGTGCACAATATGCTTCTTTGGTCACACACTTCCTACCCCTAAGAACTGCAACTACTTACACGCCTTAAAGAGTGGCGGAGGTGGGTTTCCGTCCCACTTTTTTGGCGGACGGTGCGCTCCCTGGCAAGAAGGCAGCACAGGCTAGTGAAATCACAGACGGCTGAGATCACGTAGACCTGGTTTTACATCCTTGTTCCTCCTCTTACTAACTATGAGCCCCCAGCTTCTTTTCCTTATGGAAGAGTTAGCTGAAAGTTAAGCGAGGATTATTTAACATGAAATATGAAAATGTCCGGCCCATAGTAAACACGGAATTTGCTATTTTCCTAGAATGTTCATCCTTACCAGCAAAGTGGCATGTTATCTCAAAACCCAGCTGTGTCATGTTTTGCTACTGGTGCAGCTCTCAAGGGCTTCTCTACTGCCCCCGCCCCCAAGTCCACTTGCCGTCAATAACCTTACTTTATTATCCCTTCTCACAGTGATGGGAAGCCCCTGAGAATGGAAAATCAAGTCAATGGCAATATTGTGTTGGGAAGAATCCGCATCGGAGGGAACCTGTCCCCCTGGCTACCAGAAACACAAGTCTTGCGGCAGTAATCCACGTCCACAATACAAGCCTGGGCAACAACAGTGCGAGGGAAACACTGTTCCCACCGGAACAGTTGTTATATTCGAGAATTTGGGGTGTTATAATCAGAAGCATTTCTAGAAACTATGGGGTATTAGGAGAAAAAGTCAACACATTAGCCAACATTGTACCTCATATTCATGCAAATTTGTAAGTCCATACGCGCCTCCTGGTAGTTTTTTTTCGGGAAAATTATACCGCGTGCATAGTGTACTAGACGAGGAAATGGGTTAAGGACCCAGGTTGTCTTATTTTAAAACTTGGCTTTGCGAAACCTATGAAACCGGGCAACTGTTTAACCTCTTCGTGCCCAAGTTTCCTCACATAGACATCGAGGGAATAATAGTCCCTACCTTACAAGGCTATCGCAAGGATTCTTTTTTTTTTTTTTATTTCAGCATATTATGGGGGTGCAAATGCTTAGGTTACGTACATTGCCTTTGCCCCACCTGAGTCAGAACTTCAAGCATGACCATCCCCCAGACGGTGCGCACCACACCCATTAAGTGTGAATATACCCATCCCCTCCTCCCCCTCCCACCTGCCCGACACCCGATGAATGTTATTACTATACTTGCACTTAAGTGTTGATCAGCTGAAACCAATTTGATGGTGAGTACATGTGGTGCTTGTTTTTCCACTCTTGTGATACTATCGCAAGGATTCTGTGAGTTAATGTGAAATGCTTAGAACAGTGCTTAGCACACAGCAAGTAATCAATAAACCTACTCATTCAGCAAATGTTTGTTGAATATAGTTGTGGCTCAGTATATGCCACTGTTTTAGCTGATGGGAATACTAAAGTCAACAAAACAGACCAAGTCCCTGCTCTCATGGGTCATTCTTCCTGGTGGGAGGAGGCTAACAGCAACAAATATATATATATATATATATATATTTTTTTTTTTTTTTTTTTTTTGCTGTGAACTGAATGCCACCCCCCAACCCCAATTCATATGTTGAAGCCCTGACCACCCATGTAATGGGTGAGATAGGCCTTTGGAAAATAGTTAAGTTTAGAGGAAGTCATGAAGGCGATGCCCTTGTGATGGGATTAGTGCCCTTTTAAGAAGAGGAAGAGACACCAGAGCTTGCTCTAAATTGTGTGAGGACGTAGCAAGAAGGCAGCTGTCTGCAAACCAGGAACTGAAACCGTCAGCACCTTGATCTTGGACTTCCCAGCCTATAGAACTGTGAGAATTAAATGTCTGTTGTTCAATAGCCATTTTGCCTGTGGTATTTTGTTATATTGTTTGTTGTTGGTATTTTTTTGTTGATACTTGGTATTGGTTTGTTGGTATATTTTAGTTTGTTGGTAGTTTGCTATGGCAGCCTGAGCAGACTAATACAGATTTATATGTGAATATATCTTTGTATACGAATCTTGCAGAAGCCACACTGCTGGTTTTACCAATGGAAAGAGCCTTTTACTGTAGCATGATGAGGTGAGGAGCCTGCAGTTCCCTTCCAGCAACGGTACCCACCCTGTACAATGCAGCCTTGGAGAAGCCACTTGACTCTCGTCTTTGATTCCTGCATCTGTAAAATAATAAACTAGATGATCCCTGCAATTTTTGATTCTGCCCATCTTATGGCTGGAATAACAGTCCACCTTCTAGGTAAGTTACACATATAGGTGTGCTAATGCTTAGGGTGGCAGAGAGGGCAGAGTGGACACTGACTATCCTGATTGTAATTTCCAAATGGAAAATTAATTAAATCCCTACATTTGGATTTGGCTCCCTAGTTAGCAGTGTTTCCTTCCTGGGAAAGAAATAGTGTGTGTCAGACAGAAAAGTTCCTTTTGATCATTTTTTTCCCCACTTCCTTGGGTTATTGTTAGCTCTGAGTGTGCAGCTCTCCTGGAGTCTCTTCCTTTCCAGATAACAGCCTGGAGAAAGGAGCTTCTGGTCGCCTTGAGGTTCTTTTGGTAAATGGCTGACATCTGATTGATCCATTCCCGTTTCACTTATTTTTCTCTTTCAGAGAAAAACTGTAGAGAGTATAACAGCACAAGATAACCGTTTTTAAATTATTCAGGCATTTTATAAAATTTGATTCCATTCTGCTTCTCTTATGTCTGAAAGCTTTCGCCGGAGTGTCTTGGATGCAAAGATGGATTCAAGTTCTTTTGCTGTTGGACGCTCCACATGCTGTGAGCGAGTGACAGCCTCTAGGAATGTGTCCAAGGAGGCGTCTCATCACTTTCATCCGTTGATCCCCGGGCTCCTTTCACTACCAAGTACACTAAAGGAAACAAGAATCCTCTTCCCTGAGCTCCCCGGTGCAGTGGAATTGAGGGGTAACCACAAAGAATTCAGAGTACATCACATAATGGAACTGTCAGGCAGCTTGTGATGACAGAAATATTTTTTTCCTGGTGATGAGATTAGAAGGATTTTCATATAACTGGCAGATATACTATTTTCACTTTTGAACAATCCATTTTAGAGTAGGTTGTTTCTCAAAAAGGAAATGGAAATGGGATTTTAAAAGATAAACAATATGCCCATTCAGATCTTGTCCTTATTAAAAAAGAAAATAAAAAAACAAACAAACAAAACAACCAATATGCCCCATCTCATTCTTAAGATAAATGCAAATAAAAATGATAAGAGGGCTGGGCGCGGTGGCTCACGCCTGTAATCCTAGCACTCTGGGAGGCCAAGGTGGGTGGATCGTTTGAGGTCAGGAGTTTGAGACCAGCCTGAGCAAGAGCAAGACCCCGTCTCTACTAAAAATAGAAAGAAATTAGCTGGACAATTAAAATATACATATAGAAAAAATTATCCGGGCATGGTGGCACATGCCTGTAGTTCCAGCTACTTGGGAGGCTGAGGCAGGAGGATCGCTTGAGCCCAGGAGTTTAAGGCTGCTGAGCTAGGCTGACGCCACAGCACTCTAGCCCAGGCAACAGAGTGAGACTCTGTCTCAAAAAAAAAAAAAATGATAAGAGGAGTTAGCAGATTGGCAAACATAAAAAAAGTGAATAACCTCTGCTGGCACTCTCACATACAGGTGGTGGGAGTATAATTTGCTGTGTGGAGGGCAATTTGACAGTATCTATAAAATTTTATAGTGTACAAAGCCTTCAATTCAGTAATTCCATTTCTAGGAATTTATCCCGCAGATATTTCTGATGTGCTCGAAGATGTAGGTATAAAGATTTTTCTGTAGCATTATTTGTAAGAGCAAAAAAATCAGAAACTGAGATGTCTATGAAAAAGACTGGTTAAACAAGTTAATGAGCTGGAGTACATCCATATAGTAGAATGCTATTAAAGACCGATTTCCATGATGTATTGCTAAGGGGGAAAAGACGCAGAAACATATGTAGGTAATTTCATTTGATAATGTACAGAAATTAGTGACACAGGTTGCATCTAGGGAGGAAATTAGGAAACAGTCTTTTATTATATACCCTTATCTTTCATTGTATATCTTTTTAAACACTTTTATATCATTCGTGTATATTATGTATTTTAAAAATTAAAATCTCCATAGCCACAATAATGATGCAAGAAAACTATAGAGATAATAGCTTACATTCATTACATTTTGCTGTATGTCAAGTACTGATTTTCTAAACACTTGCACGTATTATCTGATTAGATTCAACTACAACCTTGTAAGGTACATACTGTTATCATCCCCATTTCACAGCGGTAAAATTGTGGTAGAGAGAAGCTGACTATCTCACCCCAGGATTTACACCTAGTCAGTGGCAGAGCTAAGATTTGAACCCAGGCAGCTTGGTTCCAGAGGCCACACTCTTACCCACCATCCTGTACTGCTCCCACATAATCTCAGACCTCCATAACGAACTTTTAATTATAATGTAGCCAATATGAAACTCAGATGAACTCAGATGTACAAGAAATATCTCACTTCTTCATTTTCTTTTAATTAACTTAAATCTGACTCTGAGTCCCCATCCAGCTTGACTGGCCGAAATTAGAATCTTATTCATCATTGGGACTCCCCGTCTCTAAGGGTTGTGCAAGTTCCTGGGATCTTACATGGCACCAAATCCTGGCAGAGTCCCCGCCAGTTGTCAGCCCACACCGGTTACCACAGAGATGTCCACTGGCCCAGTCCAACACCCTCCTGCCACACCCACTCTCACCTGTCAGCTGCAAACTTCTTTATATTCTTGGGAAATTTTCTCCTTCCCTTTTCCTGCTGCCTTCAAAGACACCGATAATACTCTCTTCAATGAGTTTGGGTTTTATCTAAAAACAGCAAGATCATTGTGCAAAGTATCTCTAAGGTTAGAAATTACTACAGGCCTATCTAATGTGCTTAGATTGGAAGGGAAGAGAAAATATAGAAATTAGACAAAGAAATTAATATTTCAATAGATTATCCTGCCATAGAGTCATGGCCATGAAAAAAACAGAGTAATTTTGGATTTGGAACTTACCTCCTTGCTTAAATTTCCCTCTGCAAGTATTTGGACTTGTGTGTTGGGGAATGGTGTTTGCAATAAAGAAACTATGTCTTCCATTCATAGCAGCTTTGGACTGAGGCACAGAACAGTTAACACCTGCAGTTTGAATGCAAAGGCAGACAGAGTACACTATGCATAAGGGACAAAGAACTGACAGGGAAATAGGACAGTCTCCCTTGACAGCTTAAAAGTCCTCAAATAAGAATCAGCCAAGCCCCTGGCCCCTGCTCAGCTAACCAACATGTAAGTGCAGAAAGGAAGACAAGATTAGAATCCAAGAAAGGAAGTGTTAGAATCCAAGGGCCTGAAATCAAAGAGAACATATTTCAATAGAAACCAGGTTGATACCAGATTATTGGGATGGCTATAGCAGGCAGGAAAAAGGAGATGTATGATCTTAGAATAGGAGAATAAGATCTTTCAACTACAGGAGCTTGGGTAAGAGGTCTGCCCCAAATTCCATCTGCCACCAATGAAAGCAGAAAGGAAATATGTAATGAGAGCCAAGCCATGGGGAAACAGTCCAAGATGGGTGTGCCTCCTGTGTATTTAGTTATTATGTCCAGCTCAGCAAATCTGAGTTTCTTTATTCCTTGAGCTACTGTCCATTTTAATGAGTGGGGAACATTTGATCTCGAGCAGTTTCAGAAACTCGATTTTCTCCCAGCCTTTGTCTAGGTTTCATAGAGGAAAAATAGCTGCAACACTGGTCTACATGTGCTTGTGAGCACCCTTGGTTGGCTAATTCCTGGTCCTTTGCTCCATCTAGTGGAGTTCCAGACTAGAGAGGCTCTGGAAAAGAGATCAGTGATGAGAAGTGTACTTTGGTGATAAATCTGGACTTACCAGTCAATTTCTGCACTATTGTCAGTTTCTTTACTGACAAATACACTGTTCTACCCCAACCTGTCCTTATTTGAATTGATTGAACTCTTTCATTTATTTGCATTAAAGCCGAATGTGTAGCTGTGAGTCAGCAGAAACTAATGCATCCTTTTCTCTCTTAGTATGTAAATAACACTATATATAACACCATATCAGCACAGGAAAGTATATTCTACTCGTAATTATATCCTCTTATGGCCAATCTCAATCAAACCTCAACAGGGTCATTCAATTAAATAATGACCTACCTACTTAACACTTTGGGGACTCATTAGAGAAATAATTGGTTAAAGAGTTATCAGACTCTTTTTTTAAAAAGTTTCACATTCAATTATAAAAACAGATGAAATAACATTGGAAAGCATGGCAAAGCTAAGAATTTCAGGTACAAAGGGATTCAAAGCTGACTCTTACAGAAAATCCATACGTGAATACAAAGATTAGTATCAGTGTAGGTTTAGGCCATTAGAGTATACAATAGAAATTCAACAACCTATAGCCTTCCACGCCCTTGTCAGTCACCAGCCTAGAAAGCAATCAAATCATTATTCTTTATTCCTTATCTATATTTGGTACTTAATTTTTGTTACGAGTAGAATTGTGTCCCCTAAGTATTCATATGTTGAAGTCCTAACCCGTGGTCCTTCAGAAGGTGACCTTATTTGAAGACAGAGTCTTTACAGATGTCATCAAGTTAAAATGAGGTCATGAGGGTGAGTTCTCATCAAATATGACTGGTGTCCTTATAAAAGGGGACATTTGGAGACAGACATGCACAAAGGAAGAACATCAGATGAAGATGAAGATGACCCTCCACAAACTAAGGAGAAAGGCCTGAAACAGATTCTTTCCTCACAGCCCTCAGAGAGCACCAACCCTGCCAATATCTTGGTCTCAGACTTCCAGCCTCCAGAACCGTGAGACAACAAATTTCTGTTGTTTAAGCCACCCAGTTGGTAGTTCTTTGTTGTGGCAGCTCTAGTGAACTAATACTGTTGCCTCTGGCAACTGAATAAGAAGCTGTCTGGGAAAATGAAATGAATCCATCAAATGCTAGAATTGGAAGGGATCTCAGAAAACTTATTGCTCAACTCCCTTGTTTTGAAATAAATGTCCAAGGTCACACAGCAAGTTGGTGACTTAGTCACCCTTTTAGCTCAACTTTCAGTCCATCAATGTTCTATCACGGAATAGTCTGGCAACTATTTCAAAGGCGGTGGCAAAATCAGCCAATGATGGCGATTAGATCCAAAACTTTAGGAAAGAGCAATATACAAGCATAGGTCCCTCCTAAATATTTGCTAATGGAAGTGTGTGCTAAATAGGAGAACTAATTGCTGGCTGGATTCCAGCCAGCAGATTGATACCCAGAGGAACAGCTAGATGGGTAACTTGACCTCCGGTTGGGCCTATGGGATTCATTACCCCCCAAGACAAGACTTGGTTGTGGTGAGGATCCGGCTCTGGTTGGAAGGCTGTCCCATCCCACTGAGGCTGATTCACCAGAGCAACTTAATCATGTATGGGTCAGAAGTCTCGGGTTCCTGGGAGCAGGGTGGGGGCTAAGGAAAACACAGTCTGAGTAATGCTTCCTACTGGGTGTGGAGACTTGTTATAATAGTAAGCAGGCTGCTGATTAAAGTACATGACACAAGTAATTGCTAGAGATCCTAAACCAGCTATCGCCTAGGATTACAAAGATCTATCTAACATCAGACAGAAAGCCCAGTTTCAGCTCTGTAACAAAGGCCTTTGAAAAGTCTCCAGGAGTAATTGGCACTTAATCAATGCAATCATTATTACAGCACGTGGCTTCTGCAGCTTCAGGCCCCCTTGCAACCACTGAACTGCAAAAAGCAAAAATACATCTGTATGATTTTACCACCAACAACATTTGATTTACAGTCCAAGACTAGGTAGAGTGAAAATATTTTTACATTTATATATTTGGGAAATACAGGTTCACTGTCAATAAGAATTCAGTCTTGTATTATGACAGTATAAACAGTGATGGGCATTTTCCCTTTACAGAGGCCCAATCAGCATTAATTTTGATGGATAGGAAAGTAAAATCGACATCAGTATTGGCTTTTCATCTAATCTTCTCCTAAACCCTCTGTGAAACATATACAACTATTATGTACCCATAATAATTTAAAAAAATAAAAAAATAAAATAAACCCTCTGTGAAATCTTGGGAGGAGTATAACTGTTCGTCACTTGCTGAGATATGGAAGGAGCACATGCTGCTTATAATTAAGGAAAAAGAAGTGTTGACTTCGCTCTTGGTTTTGCTTCATGAAATGTTACCAATGGGCATCAAACTGGGTGTTTGAAGGAAAATGTACCTCTCTTGGAGAGTAGATACTATTTTCAGGTCTATACTGTCTCGCCTTTTCGCAGCGGGAGTTTGCAGTTAACTTTCACCGATCTGTTAAAAGCAATGAGAAAAAAAATAAAAGGCCCAGGTTCCCCTCTCAGCATCTTAAAGTCTTTCATGCATGATGGATGAGAGGAAGTGGGGAGAAAGAAAAAAGTATCCTGGAATTTAAAGACCCATAAAGTGTTTTCTTAGATGATGGTTGTCTGTTTCAGTGTTTTTCAGAGGATACTCCCAAATTACCTACTTTGGAATAACCTGCATTGTTGACAATGCAGATTGCCAGGCCTTCAAATTAAATCTGCCTTAGAATTGACGGGACTAGGACCCTGGAATCTACAGTGTTAGCGAGTGTCTCCAGGGATTCCTGTATACACTAAAATGGATTCTACTTAGCTATTTTCCCTACGTCTAAACATTGCTGTCCCCCACTATCTCTATCTCTTCTCTATCAACGCTTCTCCTTTGTTGACCAAATCAAGTCTCACATCTTTATATGCAGATGGCTCTCAGCTTTATATCTGTAGCCCATACTTCTTCCCTAAAACCGTAGAATCCTATATACAACTGCCTGATTGATGTCTAATAGGCATATTCGAAAACAAAATCTTTAATTTTCTCTCCAAACTTGTCCTTCGTTATTTCAGTAAATAGCACCACAATCCCCTACCAGACCACGAAGTCATTCTGGACTCCATTCTTGGCATCCTCCTCATTTTCTCTCTTACTCATTTCCAATCCATCTAAGTCCTGTCAGTTCTACTTTCAAAGTATGTCCTAGATCTTCCTCTCTTCCTTGGGCTATTGCAGTGCCTCCTCTCTGGTCTCACAGCTTGCTTGCTGTGTCAGCTGGAGTTTAGTTGCAGATAACAGAAGCTATTCTAGCTATTTCAAGCAGAAAGGAATTTAAGATAGTTGTGGTAGATTGACACTATGTTACAAGTCCTTCCCATTTCATACACCTTTTTGCAATGTGACTTTACCACAATTTGGGTAAAGAGATGGAGTCTATTTTTCCCTCCCCTTGAATCTGGGCCAACCCTCTTATTAACTTTGACCAAGAGAATAAGGCAGAAGTAATGTTGTGTGACTTCCAGATCTAGCCTTAAGAGGCCCTGCAGCTCCTGTTTTCACCCTCTTAGAAGGCAGCCATCGTATAAAGAAGCTCAGGCTAGATTACTGAATGATGAGAGACCATGCAGAGAGAGAGAGAGAGAGAGAGAAAGAGAGAGAGAGAGAAAGAGAGAGTGATCAGATTTTAAGGCACCCCTACAAAAATCCCAGTCATGTCAGTGAGACCATCTAGGACCTCTCAATTTAGGACAGCTGACAGCTAAATACGACCACACTTCTGAGACCAGGTGGGACCAGCAGAATTGCCCAATCAAACTAAGTTTTGAAAGTGTTCATTACACAGCCACAGATAACTGATATGTCAGTGAATTTAGGGATTGCAAAACCACTTGATGGCTGGAGGCGCAGGCTCTAAGCACAGCCTCCAGGAATGGCTCCCAGAATAATACTGTAGAACTGGCCTGCTAGAAGAACTGTTACTTCTGCCGTAATCTAGAAGCTAGGAATCAAGGAGCCATCAACCACTGTCTAGCTCCAGAAATACACCTCCTTAGTCTCGATCTTGTTATCAAAATCACAAGGGGGTTTCAGCCTAGGTCCAGCTACTCGTTGCACAAAAATTCAATTATTGAGACAATGAGGATTGCCAAGGAAGAAAGGAACTTTTAAAATAAGACCTCTTATCAGGAGAACGGGAGAAGCTGTCTCAAATCCATCTTCTCCACTAACAGAGAATCGGGTTTTTTAAAGAGAGGAAATTGACAAGCTTCTGAGCTGTGGGACAAGTTGTGTTGAAATTCTCACACCTGTAATCCTAGCACCCTGGGAAGCAAAGGCGGGAGAATTGCTTGAGCTCAGGAGTTTGAGACCAGCCTGAGCAAGAGTAAGACCAGCCTGAGCAAGAGCGAGACCCTGTCTCTACTAAAAATAAAAAAGTTAGCCCCCAGCTACTCTGGAGGCTGAGGGAGGAGGATTGCTTGAGCCCAGGAGTTTGAAGTTGCAGTGAGCTACAATGATGCCACTGCACTCTAACCGGGCAACAGAGAGAGACTCTGTCTCAAAAAAAAAAGAAAAAAGAAAAAAAAAATTAACAAGGCAATAGGCAGGTTACAGAGGATGATGAGTCCTGGCATCAGAAAGATTGGCCAGGGGCTTTCAGAATCTCAACTGCTCTGTCTTGTTGAAAATCCACCATTTCTGGGAAACAACTCAAAAAGTCAAGTATTATAGTTAGTTAAGGGAGAAGATTATAAAAAATATATAGAGGGGGGTCATTGAAATTTGTTCATAGAGCCAGTTACAATTTGAGCACCAGGAAGTCACTTACAAAAAGTCACAAGTCTACAATCAAGACTTGTGTGAGTGCACATAACTAGGAAAAAGCAAATTATGTCTGAACCCCTAGATGCAAGGGAGTCTGGGAAATGTAACTTTTAGCTTTTTAGCCTATGCATTGAGAAAAGGCATAGAAGAAAGGGTTTTTAAAAATGTTTTGTTCACTATACAATACCTAAAATAGTGTCCACACAAAAGAGATGCTCATTAAATATTTGTTAAATGATTGAACTAAAGTTTGATGAAGGGAAGGCATAATTTAGAAATTATTGTCTCTTATTAGCCCAGAGTATGAAGTTCTGTATGCCTAAAACCCTGTGTTACTGTCATTCCCTTTTAGGAATATATTCTGGAATATCAAGAAAGATTTAGGATTCAAGATTTCTTTTTTCTGCCTGGTCTTTGCCGTCTTTATTATCCCTGTACAGCCATCCCAACTCAAACATTCTGAGTCTGTTTGGTTATTTTTTTTGTAATAAATTTTCATTAGAAAAGATGAGAGGGAGGATGTGGAGAAGTTCTTGAAGGGCAAGCTCTTCAATCATTCCCATTTCCTATGGCTTTGGCCACCATCTCTCTTTGAGGGCTTGTTCTTCAGGATACTGACAGCTTGATTTCTCTGGGTAATGTCACACAAAGGAAATTAGCTCAGTATGTCTTCTACCGAATTCCATCTGTAGCTCAATGTTTAAAGGTATTTGTGAACAAGACTACAGAGCAATTTTCATAAGACAAGGCAATGTTCCAGTCTCTGAGAATTTTTTCCCTAAGGAGCCATTTTTTAAATACCATGGAACAGCCTGAAAATCCACCCACGCATGAGCAATCTCTCGCAATACACAGAAAGCTTTTCAGGTGTCGCAGCCATAATAGCAGGTGGTTCCTTTGGGTAGAAAAATCATGGCAAGGACAGAGACAGAAAGCAAACTGTTTTGATATTCCGGGTACAACTTTCCCCAAGTGAATCATTCCCATATGCCTACTTTTACCACGGGCGCCTTTCCAGAGGAAGTGATCTGTGTGAACGGAAGTGTAGAGATGCATTCTGGTGGGCAAACTTCACTTGTGCCCATATTTGGCAGATTCAATTAATTGTTTGCTATTTGTCAACCCACTCTTGTATAAGTCTCAAAATGCAAAATTTGTTACCTGTTTTTGCTTTCCTCATAATAAATACATAATCTTGTTATGAAGATTCAGTAGTGCTCATTTAAAAAAAGGCTGCTTCCGAAATTCCATATAAATAGATTTTAAATACAAGCTTAGAAGGAAGGCTGAGATTAGAGCAATTTGCAAAAGGTAGTCATTTAATTCACTTTTTATTATGAAATATTTGAGACATACAAACAGCTTTAAAAACTTACATACTTTCTTGTGAACTTTTATTGTTTGTAAGATGAAAGTCTGGACTAGCGAAAAAAGACTTTGTTTCCAGATAGAAGAACAACAAAATTGGAAATTAAGAGTTTTGCATAGTTTTTTTTCCTTTCTCCATAATTTATAAGACTAGCATTCTTATTGTTTACAGGTAAACCGAGTCTCCATTACTGAAAAGGGAGATGTTGTTCCCATCTCAATTTAAAACAAAAATCAGCTCAGTGCGGTGGGTCATGCCTACAATCCCAGTGCTTCAGGAGGCTGAGGAGGGAGGATTCTTGAGAACAAGTTCAAGACCAGCCTGGGCAACACAGTGAGACCTTCCCCCATCTCTTAAATTTTTTTTAAAGTAAAATAAAACAAAAATCAACCAAGGTCTAATAGGGAAAGAGGTGTACAGGAAGATTGCTAAAGGAAAACATGACTTTATTAGAATGGAAGATAACTACATTGGAAAATAAAAAGGAAGCACAGCCATTAAGCTAATTAATTCTGGTCCCTCCAAATCTTAGAGTGGCATCATCTACTAGCCCTGTGACCGTGGACAAGTCCTTTAACCTCTCTATGCCTCAGTTTCCTGATCTGTATCGTGAGGATAACAATAGGATCCATCTGTCAGGGGTTACATGAAAAGCACTTAGAACAACGCCTGGTACACAGTAAACAATCAATGTTAACTTTCCTCCTTACCCTCAACTAGAAGGTCAGCTCCACCTGACAGCAGAAATTTTGCCTTTTTTAGTCCTGTATCCCCAGCATCTATTTTGTCCATACAGTAGGCATTCAATAAATATTTGTTGAATGGATTAATGAATGAAAATAATTGGGCTTTAGGTTGAATGTCAAAGAAAATTAATCCTAAGTGAAGTAAAATAGACCTTAATTTAGGGTCACTTAAGGAGGTGGGAAAAAACCCTAAACTAAGATGAGAAGATCCAGATTAAGGTTTAGGTGCTTCTAACTCTCTGAGTATTGTGACTGAGATTTTCTTTCTTAATTTGTAAAATGGGAATGATAGCTCCCAAAATTATTCTGAGGATCAACGTGTATGTTAAAACTCTCAATAAACTATAAAGGGATAAACAAAAACATGATATTGTTATTAATAATTTCTATCTCCATAAATTTGTCCATTGGATGACAATAAAATGATTCTTTGAGAGTGTTGGAAGAAAGAATCTTTAGCTAAAGATGTAAGTACTAAAAATATTCAACCCCAGAGGTACCACAGACATAGACTAATTTTTTCCATCTGTGCAGTTTAGGGTAGATTTGGCATACGCTCAATACCAGGCAAGAAAGAAACTATGGTTTAGGCTGCTTTTAAAGTTAAAAAAAAAAAAGGCAGAAAAGGAAACTTTCCTTTTATAAGCATGAATATTAAAATAGGGAAAGCCTTCATCGAGTAATTTACCACTGAAGCAAGACTATTTGATCCATATTCTCACTTACCTTCCCTCACTCCTTATTTGTGTTCTGATTAGTTTTCTAGATTATGGTTTTTATGTCGTGGTTACTTCCTCCTTACCAAAGGAAGCAACATAGCTTATTCTTAATAAGCCAATGTGACTCAGAGGTCAAAAGAGCGGTTCCCTATAGGGCAATCTCCCTAAATTACTCATATTTAAAGACCTGGTTTTCAGAGCCATCGATTATTCAAAATATTATGGCTTTAAGATTAGGCCCCGCCCAAGATGCCTCACCAGAGCTGGAGTTTGAGGTTGAGAAACTGCGTTGAGGAAAAAGATAAAATAGCAGAGAAAGCTATGGTGGGTGAGCTGATGACTCACTGCCCTTTCCTTGAACTTTAGGAATGGCAGGATGGAAAAGGGAAAAAAGTGCCAAAATGCAAACCAGAGGTTCCATGAAAGACAAGAAACCCAGGGAACTTAAAGAACTACATGGGTTCGTAGGGTAAAGACAACAAACAATTTCCATGGTCAAGTTGTTAAGTGCATCAAAGAAAGAATGTTTGGAAAACTAAAGTTGATTACACTTTCTCATCAGAGCTATCGTCCTAAATCTGATCATTTTATTCTCCTGCTTAAAAACTTCAATAACTGCACATCGCCACCGGATCAAATCTAAATTTATAATGGCATAGAATATTCTTCCTAACCATGATCTTAACCTTCCTTGTTTGAGTCATCTTCTAATTAATTCTCATTACATATCTTGGGAGGTATGGGGGACCACTTATAGTTTCCAAATAAGAAGATACTTTTAAACCCCCATCCACTTGCTTACACTATTCTCTCTGCCCAAAACTCTCATCTGAGTTGGCAAACTCCTGTACATCAAAGCCTGAGCAAGTATCATTTCTTCTCAGTAGCTTTCTCAACTCCCACTCTCTCTTACTACTCAGAATGATTATTCTTTCATCTATGGAGTCATAGCACTTTAAGATGATTTGTTAAATCACTTGACCCAATGAATTAGACAGACTTGTAGGATTCTATCCTTTCTCCAACTCACTGAAGTGTGAACATGTCATTGTGCAATTGTTGCCACACTATAGGAGAATAATACAGGTTTATGGAATTGAATCAAATTTTAAAAGAGGACCAAAGCATAGATGGATTTTCTAGGCCAAGGAATTATGCTAGGACTAGAAAATGTATACTACATCCACATATGTGATTCTGTTTTGGTCTTACCAGAGTGTATATAATTTGCTTTTATTAAAAAACAGTAAAAGTGCCTGTAAGCCTAGCACTTTGGGGGACCAAGGTGGGAGGACTGTTTCAGGTCAGGAGTTTGAGACCAGCCTGAGCAAGAGCAAGACACCGTCTCTACAAAAAATAGGAAAATTAGCCGGGCGTGGTGGCACATGCCTGTAGTCCCAGCTACTTGGGAGGCTGAGGCA
>CAUYRB010109594.1:0-31753 GCA_963574695.1 Propithecus perrieri | reverse complement strand
ATAGATGTTATTCTTATATGTGCACTTATGTGTTCATCAGTTAATACCAATTTGATGGTGAGTACATGTGGTGCTTGTCTTTCCATTCTGGGGATACCTCACTTAGTAGAATGCGTTCCAGCTCTAGGAGTTGATTAAATAAAAAATAAAAGTAGCTGGGCACGGTGGCTCATGCCTATAATCCTAGCACTTTGGGTGGCTAAGGTGGGAGTATTGCTTGAGGTCAGGAGTTCAAGATCGGCCTGGGCAACATAGTGAGACCCCATCTCCACAAAAAAATAAAAACATTAGCCAGGCCTGGGGGCACATGCCTGTAGTCCCAGCTACTCAGAAGGCTGAGGCGGGAGGATCACTTGTTGAGCCCAGGAGTTAGGGGCTGCAGTGAGCTATGATTGGGTCACTGCACTTCAGCCTGGGCAACAGAATGAGACCCTGTCTCTAAAAAAGAAAAAGAAAAAAGTGGGCCCTGCATAAACCAATGTTGAGTGTGTCATGAACCAAAGATTATGATTAATTCAAGTCTTTGCACCTGAGGTCAAAAAAAAAAAAAATTCCCAGAGTAAAGGACTCCTTTCGCACTCCCTTCTGCTTCCTCCTCCCCCTTTCCAGATGTGCACGTGGCCCTATCTAAAATTCCCCACTGGGGAGTGGTTGTGGCTTTTGTTACAATTATTGGCTAGTTAGACCCAGAACAGGCACAGGCCCTGGCATAAATACCTACATCAGCTGCCTAAGGGCTCATTTGCAAAGCTGAGCTGGCAGTAGGCAATCTTCCCTCCCCCTTGCTCAGGGGGGATCAACTCTGTGTGTCTGACTCCTTAACCCTGCAGAGCAGTAATGTTCACTAGTTGATGCAGGTCAGAGGCCTTGTTTGCCAGTGCAGGGTGGAGGTAGTGACTGGGGGAGGGGGAGGCCCGTTTCTAGTTTGATGCCTGTCTTCATTCCCACCGCCTCCCCTCACCCTCCTTTGCAGGGGCTGGGGTGCATGGCCCTGCTTAGCAGGTACAGGGCACCCTTTCTCCCTGGACCACATAGAGATTTATTGTTTCAGCAGCCAAGTTCTGGCATTGCTGCTAGTCGTGGGGGATGCCGGTGTGGAGGGCCCCCTCCTTCCGTGTTTGGAAGAGGACAAAGGTTGAGCTGCTGATGAGAAATTGATCAGAGCCGCTTGTGAGGCTGCCAAACAGGGTTAGCATTGTATAGTGTGTGCTCTGCTGAGTCGTGAGTCACTGAGGGGCTAGGAGAATTGGATCTCCATGAACACTTCCAACTGTCCCCATAAAGACCCCAAAACAACATAGCTCATTATAGCAATTGATTGGGTTTTTGTTTGCATCAGATATCATTCTGAGCTCAGTTGCTAGATCACAAAGCATCTTTGGCCACCATAAAAGCTTGTTGAGCGTGGAGCTCCATGTACTTCCTGACATTGCCTTGGTTGATTCCAGCCTCCCTCTGTTGAGCCAGAGTGGGGCAGCTTCTACAAAGCAGGGAAGGCAGCGCTTGTCTCAGTCGAGCCTCTCCCACCATCAGGGAGGACCAGGGCTGAGCGAGGTTCCGTGAGGTAATGTGTCAGGTGCTTTGAAACCTGACAAATTCTCTACAGATGTGAGCAACTATGCCCTTCTTCTTTAAAAACCATTTTATACCACAGTGTTGATTGGATTCTATAAGATAAGGGCTGATTTTTTCTTTTTTAAATATTGACAGTAGAGAAAGACTGGACCTATTTCCCAGAATGGTTTATTTTTAGGACTAGATATGTATCTCTAAGACAGTGCTGGGAGTTTAAAATAATTTATTTGGATATTTATTGTACCTCTGTTCTTGCACAATTCTGCCAAGCCGTTGGGGAGAGGACACACAAGTAGGTAATAAAAGAGTGAGGTGGGGGTGTTAAGATAAAAGGACATGAATCACTACTTCAGGTACACAGTGCCACCGACCAGCTCAAACACTATGATGCCAATGACTTCCTTTCATCAGTGGCATTGTCTAATAGAACTTTCCACAAGGGTGGAAATGTTATATACCCACACTGCCCAGTATTAGCCACATGTAGCTGTGAATACTTGAAATGTAGTTAGTAAAACTGAAGACCTGAATTTTTAATTTAATTTGATTTTAATTAATTAAAATTTACATTTGCTAGCCTCGTGTGGCTAGTGGCTATCATAACGGATAGCAATGGTCTGTGCTCAGCGTGCCCACCCTTATCCCCTGCTGGAGACCCCCATGTGCTGCAGACTTCAGCTGCACTGAACTACTTTGCATTTCCTGACTCTCCCTCTCTTCTCATTTGTCTGTCAAAATCCTGCCCATCATTCAGAAGGTTTGAATGCTACCTCCACAGGGTCCTCCCAGACTGGTCTCAGGCAGAAATCTTTCGGCTCCCCGTAAGCAAAGAATTCTTTGCTTGCTCCTGTGACAGCCTGTGTCCCCATATGCCCTGTGTTCTGGCCAACCAAGGGCAGCCTCAGCACAGGCTTGGAGGCAGCCATACTCAAGCGTGAGTGGCTCTGCCACTGGGCGCCTGGGCTAAGTAATTTAATCTTGTGGGTCCTCAGTTTCCCGATACGTCCAATGGAGGGATGTATAAGAGATGCTGGAACAGCATCTCTGTTCCAGGTTGGTGGGAAGGGTGGACAATGTTCATTATATTATTAATATTTCCTATTACTGCTGTGACAAATTACCACAAACTTGTGGCTTAAATAACCCACATTTCTGAAGATCAGAAATCTGACACTGGCCTTAATGGGCTAAAACACTGGCAGGGTTGAGTTCCTTTCTGGAGGCTCTAGGAGAGAATCCATTTTCTTGCCTTTCCCATCTTCCAGGAGCTGCCCGCTTTCCTTGGTTCATGGCCTCGTCCACCTTCAAAGCCAGCAATGGCTGGTCAAATCTTTCTGTGCCATCTCTCTGGTTGTGACAACTCTGCCTCCCTCTTTCCCATTTAAGGACCCTTGTGATTACATTGGGCCCACCCAGGTAATCCAGACTAATCTCCCTATTTTAAGGTTGGCTGATTAGCAACCTTAATCCTCCTTGCCATGTAATATAGCATTATTAGAATTAGGACATGGACATCTTTGTAGGGGGCATTATTGTGTTTACCACATTCATTAAGGGTCTAGCACAGTGCCTGTGTCACAGAAAGTGCTTGATAAATGGGGACCATTATTTGACCTGCATCTGTTAGTTTCTTTCCTTTTAGGTGAGAACCTCTTAATGGTGAAGTCGCTTAATTTTCTTTATAGACTCTGTCCTGCCCAAGAGCAGGTGCTCAGTAAATGTTTATTGAATAATAGAATTTTCAATAAAGGTAGATGGTTTCTTTCCTTGTAAAGATATATTGGACAGTAAAAAGAAGTAAAATGCAAGCCAAAATATATGATCCCCTTTGTGCAAAAAAAAAAAAAAGTTGATTTACAAATAGAAATATTGGGTGGATTATATGTAATACTGTTAATGGTGGTTATCATGGGAATGTTCACTTTCTGTGAGATGCATTTTAGTAATTATTAAAATGATTTTGTTTGCAATGAACATCTTTTAATCTTAGAGGAAAATAATAAAGATTAAAACATGCATGATTTAAAGACACCCCCTGAACCTATCTCAGTCCAGCCTGAGCCCCCAGTCACCCTTGGATTTGGTCTACATCTGACAAAAGTGGCCTCTGTTCATGTTGGGCTAACTTTTAGGGCTAGTACCAGGTCTCCTGCTCATTTTCAGCATGCTTTGAGCTCAATCTACTTTAAAGGAGAGTTTTCAATTAACCTCAGCAGGACATAACTGTAAAAAATGTATTTATTGCTGCTGGTGGGAACATAAATTAGTACAATCAGTTTGTAGAATTACAATTGAAGTTGCACACACTCTTTGACCTTGTAATTCTGCTCTGGTAATACCCTACAGAGACATATTCAAAGATGTTCATGGCAACATTTTTTTGGTAGTTGTAAAACATTGGAAACTAGCTAAATGCCCACCAACAGAAGAATAGAAAAATAAATTATTATATACAAATTACAGATTACTGCACAGCACTGAAAATGACTAAAGCTATCCTCATTATGGATCAATTTCATAATTAAAATGTGGAGTGAAAAAGACAAATTGCAGAAGATTACATACATCATGTTACTATTTAGATAAAGGTTGAAAGCATGCAAAAACTATACATTGTTTAGATGTAAAAGATGTATGAGAAAATTAAGGGCAATGATAAATACTGTATGAAGCTCAAGTTAATGGTTGAAGGCCAAGAGCTCAGACACCGGGGCTCCCCACTTTAGCTGGGGAAGAGGCAGCCTGGCCGGCAGGGACCACCCAAATGAGCAGAGGCTTTGGGTACAGACCACCAACCACCCAACAGCCTACCTGCCCACAGCTATGGCTCTTCCCATTGTAAACCAGAGGTCCCCTCACCCTGTTCCCTCCCTCAGAGTGACCCTAGCCTCTAGGGGGAGCTGCTCCCACCCAGTATCCCCTACTTACCTCCAGGTTCTCCCACTAGGTACAACCCTCCTCTCTCTGGTGGCCCCTTGCCCCTCACCCACCTCTAACCCTGATGGACATGGACCTCCCAGTCAGGGCCTCCTCATTCTCTTTTTTCACCCAGAACCATCTCCTACCCCCAGGCTGCAAACCACTGTTGAGAGGAGGCCTGCAGTCCTCCCATAAAAGCCAGGGAGAGCAACACACAACTTATATTTTTTTTGTAGGACTAAACACAGTCCTACAAAACACAGTTTTGAATGACTAAAAAAAAAAAAAAAAAATAGGTGTGGGCAGGGTGGGAGAGGGATGCATTGGACACAGAAGGCTTGGATTGAATGGGTAGTGGTTTTTGTTTTTAAATTGGGTGGTGACTACATGAATTTTTAAATTCATTTTTGTATATATTAACTAATACATAATAAAGCTTTTCATAAAAGATTAAAATGCATTTAGATAGATCACAAATAGATTTTAGGAACAAATAATAAAAGTGATGTTTCTGTAAAGGGTTGTCTGCTAAGTGATGCTGAGCATGCTATTCATTTGCAAATTTGCAGCCCCATCCCGAATCCACTGGCCACCTCCCTCCTTCCCTCCTGAGACCCTGAGGCCATTCATCCTGAGGCCATGCCTCCTCCCCTGAGCTCAGGTCCTGGTTCCTGGCCGGCTGCTGTTCCTCCTCCCCGCCTGTGTGGGCCGTGTTGCTGCTCCTCTCTGCACGTCCCAGGCCTCTGCTCTTCTATTGTACTTGCTCTCTCTGAGTGGTTAGAAATGAGTTTCATCATTTTCTCAAAGTTCTTGGCCATTCATTTACGTTTTCAAGACTTGGAGAATAAAAACAAAAGATACTCAGGTAAATCTGAATTTCAGATAAACAACAAATAACGTTTGTTGTTTGTATGTGTAAGTATATGTAAGTGTGTGTGTATGTATGTGTAAGTATGATCCAAATAAAACATTATTTCTTGTTTATCTGAAATTGAAATGTAATTGGGTATTCTGTATGGTATCTGACAATCCTACGTTAGTTCCTTTTCTTTTGTGAATTATCTGCCCAAAGTTTTTGCTAATTTAAAAAATAGGGGTCTTTTGTTTTTGAAATACTAAAGGTATTAATCTGTTTTTCTGTCATGTCTGGCAATGCGTTTCTCGGTATGTTATATAAAAAGACAATGGCTGCAGTCCACTAAAATTTCACATCTTTACGTAGCTAATCTGTCATTATGGTTTCTATCTTTGGTGTCAGGCTGAGAAAGGCCTTCCCCTACTATAGAAATCACAGAAATGAGGGTGAATACGTTTCTAGAGACTTGAGTTGCATCAGCAGCCACAAATACATGGCACACAAGTCAGCATTAGTGTTCGCCATGAGTTTATATGGCATTTTCTGTGAGCTAAACTTCTTGATGTGACCCTTTGGAGAGAATGCTTGTTCTGCATTTTAGAAATTCTCAGTAACATTTGGAAAGATGTGTCAACTGGAAGTATTCTGTGAAGGTAATTGGGGAAATTTATGTAAAAAGTGTTACTTGGTAAGTAAGAGATACTGGAAAGGGCACTAGGGCTTTGGCAAAGAATTTAGACTCTCCTTCATCTTTGGGCCCTTTCCAGTCATTAAATTTCTTTTTATTACGAAAACTTCCAAATATACATATGAAAAAAAGAGACTAGTATAATAGATTCCCATGGAACTCTCATCCACCTTCAGCAATGAACCACTCATGGCTAATCTTGTTTCTTCTGCCCATTTCCCTAGTCATCCTCCCCCCCCCACCTCCCACTCGGATTATTTTGAAGCAAAGCTGACATTGTATCTTATCATCTGTAAATATTTTCATATGTATCTCTAAAAGACTAGCATTCATTAACAAAAGCTAACCACAATACCATATCACAACCAAAGAATATTAGCAATAATTCCCTAATATAGTACCCTCAAATAATCAACATTCAGATCTCCCTGATTATCTCTTAAATATGCTTTTCTGTTTGTTTGAATCAAGATCGAAATAAGGTTCACAGATTGCAATTGGTTGAGCTGCCTCCTAAGTCTCTTTTAATCTATGGGTTTTCCCGTTACCCTCTTTTTGCTTTGTAATTTATTTGTTGAATTAACAGGTCATTCAAGGGTTTCCACACCAGTTTTTGCTGCTTGCATTTCTGTTGTGTTTTGTAACATGTTCCTCTATCCTTTACATTTCTTGTAAAATGCTAGTTAGGTCTATAGGCTTGATCAGGTATGTTTGATATATATTTTTTGGCATGTATATTTCATGGGGGTTGGTGCGTACTTCCATCGGGAGGTATGTAACAAATTTGATATTAGCACCCATTGATGATCATTGCTGGGCCTGTTAATTCACTGATTTTTAAACAAGTAACAGGTTGTACTGTAAAGGGCTTCTGACTTTTGAGTGGCATTGCCATAATCTTCCTTGTCTCTGGCGTTGCCATGGAGGGGTACAGAAGGAGGCGTTGGTGCCAACATTCCTTTCTCAGTGGTCTCTCTGTGAGAAGGCTGTGTGTGACTGCTGAGCTTTGAGAGGGAAACTCTGCCCTGAGTTCTTGGTTGGTGGATGGTGCCTTGGAAGGGGAGCCACCTTGGTTTCTGGTGGGAGTGGTAAGAACATAGGGAGCTGTTTTACTCTTTAGTGCCTCTTGGGAGTCTTTAAAGTGTACAGGTGTGTAGGTGAGCTTTGTGTGTGATCTTTGGTATGTTTATATCAGTTGAGAATTTATATTACAAGAAACAGATTTTGGACTGGCTTACACAATAAAGGGGATTCATTGGCTCAAGCAACAGAAGGCACAGATAAGACAGGTGTTATGGGCTGAATTGTGTGTCCCTCCCAAATTTATGTGCTGAAGCCTTAACCCCCAGAACCTCAGAATGTGACTGTATTTGGAGGTAGACCTTTTAAAGAGGTGATTAAGTTAAATGAGGCTGTTAGGGAGAGCCCTAATCCAGTCTGACTGGTGTCCTTATAAGAAGGGGAGATCAGGACACATGGAGGGACACTAGGGGCGTGAGAGCCCTGTGAAGAGGCAGCAAGAGGGTGGCCATCTGCAAGCCAAGGGATAAGGCCTCGGAGGACACCAGCCCTGCCAGTACTTGATCTTGGACTGCCATCCTCCAAAACTGTGAGAAAATAAATTTCTGTGTTTTAAGCCAGCCAGTCTGTGGTATTTTGTTATGGCAGCCCTAGCAAACTAATGCAGTGGCTTTCCGGAGCGGCTTCATTCAGTGGCTCAGCAGAGGTACCAAACCTGCAGTCCCTTTATGTCTCCCCCTTCTGCCTTTTGTGATGTCTGTTTTATCGCAAGTCAAGCTTTTCTTATCATGGCAAATGGTTACAGTGGTTCCATGTTTGCTGTCTGGCTTTTTTTTTTTTAATGAGCAAGTATGATTTATTATGGACAAATGGTAGAAAAAATGTTATTGTATCTATATATAAGTTCCTTAAGTCATATGCAAAGAGAGACTGTTATTAAAAGTTTACTTTATTTTTCCTTTGAATCAAGCACTAGCTACCAGTTACCATTAGATTTTTTTTTTGTGCCCTCCAAATGTCAGCACAGTTAACATTGCCTTGTCAATAACCAAATGCTAAACTGGTCCCAGCGGTTATGTTCACGTCTAGGATGTTCAGATGATCAGAAACTCTTTTACCTATTTGCTCTAGCTTTTAGTTCCTGGTTATATCTCCAAATCAGAAAAAATTGAGAGGCTTCTGCTGCCCCCACAAAGAAATTAACAGCAAACAGACTCTAATTTTTTGGAGTAATTACAAGTGAATATCTTGACCAAATAAACTCTGTAGCCATCAAAATAGCAGATGAGCTGTGCTGAGTTTTTCTGAAGATCTGGCCACATCAGCCAATCCAGCACACGCCAACCCCCATTTCATAATTGGGGCCCTGAGAAAAACTGTTTTGGGGCCTGCTGGGTGGCTGTACAATGGCCTCAGTTTCTCAGGCAGCATCAGCTCCACTTTGTTGATGAGCCAGTGGTAGGTGGCCCGCAGGCCAGACATTGCCTCTCCTCTCCTCTCCTCTTCTTTCTCCTTTCCTGTATTCCCATTATACATATGTTATACCTTTTGTGGTTGTCCCAAAGTTCTTGGATAGTCTGTTCTTTTTGTTTTTTCTCCAATCTTTTTTCTATTTGCTTTTCAGTTTTGGAAATTCTATTGTCATATTCTCAAGCTCAGAGATTCTTTCCTCTGCCATGTCCAGCCTGCTAACGGGCCCACCAAAGACAGTCTTCATATTTCTGTTACGGTGTTTTTTTTAAAAAATATACAAATTAGAGGATTAGTCTTATTCAATGGGCTCCAAAATTATTTATTTCTTTAGTTAGTTATTTAGTTATTTAGACAAGGTCTTGCTGTGTTGCCCAGGCTGGAATGCAGTGGCATAAACATAGCTCGCCCAGCCTTGAACTCTTGGGTTCAGGTGACCTTCTCACCTTGGCCTCCTGAAAGTGTGTGATTGTGTTTTTGATCTCTTTCGTTTCTTTGTGATTCTTCTTTGAATTTCCGTTTCTCTGCTTATATTACCATCTATTCCTGCATGTTGTCTACTTTTTTCATTAGATCCCTTAGCATATTAATCATAGTTTTAGAGGATTCCTGACCTGATAATTCCAACATTTCTGCCATATATGAGTCTGGTTCTGATGCTTGCTCTGTCTCTTCAAACTGTGTGTTTTGCCTTTCAATATGCCTTGTAGTTTTTGTTGAACAGTGGACGTGAGAAATTGGGTGCAAGGAGCCGAGGCACACAGGCCTTCAGTAATGTGTGGCGAGGTGTGGGGCAAGGGAGGCTCGCTGTAGTCCTGCCATCAGGTCCTGGGCTTTGGCCCAGTCCCGTGTCCCTGGACTGTGAACTTCACAGTGCTCAGTCTTTCCCCTGCCTCAGGTGGGGCAGGATAGCTAGAGAGGGCTGGGGTTGGGTATATCCCTTCCCTCAGGTAGTTAGGCCCTGGTAAGATAGTTTCTCTTGCCGGCAGGCCTTGTTAAGAAGAAGAGAATGCTCTGTTGTACTTCAAAATGGCTACTTTCCCCCTCCCCCTGCTGGAAGCACAAGGGGATTTTTCTTCGATATTCACTGTGGGAACCTGGGAGGGCTTCTGGAGGTAAAACTCACAAAAGTGTGGAGGTCCCTCTGAGACCGGGCCCCCCTGGAGTTTTTAACTCTCAGACTTGTCCATACTGACCACCAGCAAGTTGACAGTCAGTGTTTAAGTTTTCCTACCTAAATGGGTTGGATTTAGGTATCGCTTTAGGTTTTTCCTCTGGAGTCCTGTGGAGGTCTCTGCTCTGGTAAGTTGTGATTTGGTGTATCTGCCTGTCTCTCCAATTTTGAGGGCAGTGGTTTGCTCTCTGAAAGGAGAGTTGTTGATTTGCAGTTTGTTCAGCTTTTTCTTATAGTTAGGATGGAGTGGAGACCTCCAAGCTTCTTAAGTGCTTGCCACACCCACTTTTATTCACTCCAAACACTCACACAGAGAGTGCACTCAGTGGCGGATCATGGAAACTTCTTCCCAGTTCTGTGCAGGTGGCTGTGCTTTGAAAAGGTTGTCAGTGTGGAGAGAGGCCAAGGAAGAGAGGGGGGAGGACCAGCCTGGTCTCCTAGAGCCAGCCGTGTGGGAAGCAGCCACCCAACTGTCTAGTCTTAGGGGATATGGCTGAGGGTAGGGACTATGTTTCATTTATTTTTCCATGTTGAAGCACCTAGCAAAGAACCTGGCATAAAACTACTATTCCAATCAACAATTTCTACAAATATTTGTTGAGCTATTACTTTGTGCCAGCCAGTGTTCTAGGCACTGGGGAACAACAGAACAAAACAAGGAAGGAGATAGTTCCTGACTTTACAGAGTAGTACATAATAGACACTTATAATACTTACCTGGCTTTTATAATGTGCCAGGTATTCTTCTAAACCCTTTACATATACTAACCCATTTTATTATTATGACAATCTTATGAGGAAGGCATTATTATTACCCTATTTGCAGATGAGGAAACTGAGGCTCAGAGAGGTTCATTGACCTGAGATGCTTACTTTGGGTAGCAGGGTATTTTCTTATAACTTAATAATGTGATGGAAGGTGTCAAGAAAATAAACATGTTCTTGCCTATCCCCAACACCCAAAGGCTCTCCCCTTGTGTTAATTATGAAAAAGCTGATAACCAGATGTCCCCAGTGCTGAAGCAAGGTGAGTGGTACATCACAGTGTAGCACGTATCTCCATTCTGGTGCCTGCCGCAGCTGATTAGGCTCATGGCCACATGCCACGATGGCCTGGTCCAGCACAGAACCCTTTAGCCACGCCAGCTTCTAACTGTATATTGACAGCAAAATCTTGGCCTGTTCTCCAAGGTGCTGACACGCAGCAGTTGAGAATCTTGTTACATTTTGTAGACATGTATTTCTCAAAGAATGTAATTCCTAAAGTACAGTCTGTAGCTCAGCTGAGAAGCTATGGGGTGTAGGAAACTGCATTTCTAAAAAGTACTGCAGGTGATTCTTATGCAAACTCCAGTTTAAGACTGCTTCTTTAGGCTAAAATAGTAAAAGGGAATTAAATATATCAGTCAAGGACTGGAACCTATAGCCTATGCAATTGTGCCTTAAAATAACATGAACAACTCCAAATTCCATTTGCTTTTGCCAGTAGCTACTCACATATGCCAAGACAAGCTCCCTTGGAAGAAAAAGAGCCTCTTGAAATCTCTGGCCTCTGCTCTCCCAGATGTTATGTTCATCTTTGAGAGTAGAGGAGCATCTCCTTTTGGGGTTGGAGCTGTTCATATACTGTCATGAAACTGAGAATCTTACCCGGGCAGCTGCAGTTCTAAAAGGATGTCCAATTCCATGGAAAACCAAATCTTAAGGGCCACGTGCAACTGCTATACCATGTGATCAAATTTAATATGAAAGATTTTTCTCAGCTTCTTCTGCCATACTCAGGCGATGCCCAGGAAGACGAAGAGAAGTGCTACTGTATAAATCAGTGACCCTCCAGGAGGTTCCAAAGAGATGGGCTGGTTGGATCGCTAAGGTGCATTGGCTCCTCTGACAATCTTTGCCTCAGGGCCTGAGGGTTTTGGACCTGAAGCACAGCTGTAATTAGGAGGACCATTTTGCTTCCTTTTCTCACTCATTTATTTAGTCTTTGACTCATTCCTTCATTTACTTGTTGTGGAGGGCCTAATTTCTGTAGGTTATGCTGTGCATATTGCTGAGGATGGAATGATCTCAGGAGGTCTGGGAGCTACTAATTTACCGATGGCACAAATCTTCACTGGAGTCCCTCAGCCTTCATGTAGCATTGGCCCAGTTACTTCCAAGATTTGATGAGTTGGCCTACGACGGGGCTGTGGGAAGCCAGGGGGAAGTTGTGTTTGCATCGGATTCCTGAGCTAAAAGACAAAGCACCCTGATTCCTGTAAGGGTAGGGCATCTCAGGGAGCAGTCTGACAAATGTCTGAGAAAGGACGTCTTTTACCAGGCTGAAGAACTGTGCATGTCGCAAGAGGCTTTGTCCCATGTCTTTGTTTTCCAAACGCACAAGAAGCTATTCAGTGGTGCACACACCACCCTGCTGGGAAACTGGAACTTGTCACCTGGCAGAGTTCCACGAAGCATTGGTCGAAAGAGATTCCGTGCGGTTCTGTGGTGGCTCTTTGCCGTCTTCATCTTGAGAAGCCTATTGTAGGAAACATCTGTTGTTTTGGTCTGCCTAGCATCTATTCTCTCTTTTCGGGCCATAGAATCTCTACTTTCCTTTGGGAAACACTCTTCCCTCACTCCTAGTCCCCATGACTGAAGTGGACTGATCCCACCTCCCAGTTTTAGGGTGAGTGCATGACCTGGGCTTGATCAGTGTCTGCCCTCCACTGGTTCAGGGATGGTCATGTGACCCAAGCTGGGCTCGTGGATTCAATTCCAATGTTGGAGCTACTGGGCAGTCGAGGCCCTGGGGTTGGTACACTCTAAAGCTGTAGACTTGTAGTGGCTGGCAGCCATTTGGTCACCATGAAGGCAAAGCTTACCTCAGAATAAAGCCAACACAGAGCATAACAAAACTGAGAGAGTCAAGAGACAGGGTTCTTGTGGTATATTGTGAGTACCTGGATCCAGTTATGCTTAAAGTTTCCTTGAATCTCTCATTTATATGAGTCAATAACTTCCCGTGCTGGATTAAGTGTGGGCACAGTTTCTTTGCGGTTCCTTTCGTTAACAGGTGGGGTCTGTTTCCCACCCTTTTGAATCTGGGCTGGCCTGGTGACTTGCTTTAACTTATAGAAGGTGGTGGGAGTAACCATATATGAGTTCTGGAGACTAGGCCTCAAGGAGCATGGCAGTTTCTCCTTTTGACCTCGTGGACCTCTGCCCTGAGACCACCCTGTAAGAAAGCCAGTCTCACCCACTAGAGGAGGAGGGGCCATGTGGCAGGGAAGTGCCCTAGCCACCTGCTGTCACTGACTGCCCACTGTGTCAGTGAGGCCATCCTGCACTTCCAGCCTAATTGACCCTCTAGCTGAACGCAGCTGCATTGGTGGGCCCAGGTGAAGCCAGCAAATGAGCCACTAAGCTTTGGGGTGCTTTGTTTTGTGTCAATAAATAGCTGATAAACTTTCTCTTTTGGCTTAAGTCAGCTTGATTTTATTTTCTGTCATTTGCAACAGAGAGGGTTCTGACAGATACAGTATAATATACTTACACTCTTATAAACGGAGCCTTGTCAGAAATGTACCTTTGTGGAACTTCTTTGTGGAATTTCTGGTGTATGGTGGTACCCTCCCCAGGCACAATCAGAGCTTGGGGCAGGCGGGGCTCAAAACAGTGTAGGGGAGTTATTTTTCTGTTTTGTTTCTCTTCCTTTCCCTCTTTCCTTTGAATCTTCAGTATTGGCATGTGTGTATGTGTGTGTGTGTGTGTGTGTGTGTGTGTGTGTGTGTGTGTATTTGAGAGGTATTTATTTGGGAGAATTCTACTTTCTCCATTGCTTCTTTGAAATGTCCCTCTCTTCTTCCCCTTTGCCCCACAGGACTTTACACTCACCTCTGCCACAGCACTCTGTGGGGATCGATGGTTTGTTTGCTGTATCTTGATCTCTTTGCCCCACTAAGCGATGGGTGGACCCCTTGAGGACAGGGGCTTTTTATTTCCAACTACATCAGAAGAACTCAGCAAACCAGGACCTGTCTTAAGCCTCTATACTCCCAAGGCTTAGCACCGTATCAAGTGCTGAATAATTGTCTATTAGTAATGGCACCGAGCTGCATTTCATCACAAATATGCGAGTTTCCTGTGGCCCTGGCTCAGAGTGCATATTTACTTTCTATGCTATGTGTTTTACTTCAGTGTGTGGAGTATCGCCTTATGATCTGAACATGTCACATGCCGTATCTGATAGCAGGAATTGGCTGAGCTCTTTCCTTTTTGTGGCAAACATCTCTAAGCAAATACGTTTCCTTTGCTGGACTTCACTTTGGTTTTACAGGCCGATACGTCCAGTGCTGACCTACGAAGGTCCCACTGCGGTGTCTAGGTGGTAGAAAGTTTGGCTGAGGAGGGAGACGGCTTTTATTTCAGAGGGTAGCATCGGGGAAGCGTGATTTCTGGCGAGGAATTATGCAAACGCTTTTCAAAATTGCGACTGTATCTTTAATGAATGTTCAGTCACTTATTTTTGTGAAGAGCTATTTTCCATTGGAAAACAATCTTAGATTTTTAAGTTATGCTGTGTAAAAAGTTTCCAGAAAATGTCAGGGCATTTTCCAAGGGTACCCCAGGAGGTAGGAGCAGTTAAAACACTTAAAAAAAAAAAAAGTCTGTATTTTCATGAATATCGGCCATTTAATTTGTTTTTCATTGATTCTTGGGTCCAAAAGAATTCCAACTGGGTGTGAATGAGGATCCGGGAGTGAGACAACAGAGGTTTCTTGGTCTAACACTCCCTAGGACAGGACGCCGTTGGTTATTATTAATAGTCAAAAGGATGCAATTGGAGACCAAATTTCTTTTTCTTTGCTCACGTAGCGTTCACCCCTTTGAACCTCGTTCCCTAGCCTGGAGCACATGGTTTCCGCCTGGCCTCAGATCATCTGCCTCAGCTTTCTGTGTTAGCTTATGTTCTCAGGTTTATGTGGAATAACTCCAGATGGAGGAAGTTACCTAGGGGAAAGAAAGATTGAGTGTGGTGAGCACGTTGTATGGATCAAGTCCCATGTTAGGCGTTTTGCATAGACTCTGCCATGTATTTCTGTCAACTGTCCTGTAAAGGGGACCCATTATTATTCCCACTGACGAATGAGCAAACCGAGGTACAGAGAATTTAAGAAAAGTGCTCAGGGGCCCCTGGGGAGAGTCTGGATTTGAATCCAAGTCTGTCTGGTTACACCATGCTGCACAGGTGGGTGGAAATAAACAGTTGGGAAGAAACCTTTCTTTGCAGGTTTTTATTATATTTTGAGTATCTAGGGTGGAGTATACGATGGCCAAGCAGGAGGCATGAAGTTGGCAAAGCCACTCTGGCACCTCCTGCCTACAAGACAGGCTCTGTTTATTTAATGCCAGCTAATGTGGAGGGTGTCTTAAATGATTTATGTTCAAAGTTTTTTTTTTGGTTGACAAAAATGCCCCTGTGGCAATAAGCCCTGGATACTCAATTTTTAATAAACCAGGCTTAGCAGCTGCATAAGGTCAAGACAGACAGACCGTGTTTATGCCGAGAAGGCGTCAAGTCAAAGGCACCCCTGGTCAGAGTCCCTCCTGAGCAGATGGATTTTCCATGGCTTGATTCTTAGGGATTAACCCCGCACATTCAAAACTTTGGGGTACGATGCCCTCCAGGAGGTCACCGAGGATAGCTATTAGGAAGCCTGAAACTGGGGACTTGGGTGGGAGTGGGTCTGTTGTCTATATATTTCCAGAGAGTTTCCAAGGACTGAGGCTGTTATAAGCTATAGATTTAAGACTGACACATTGAACTGCATCCAGACTCCATGTTACCGTGGGCAAATCCTCAAGTCCTGGGAGCTGGGCAGCTGCAAAGGCCAGTAGCAGGGAGTCACCATGGAACTTGTTGCTAATGTTTATGCAGTGGCCTGTATGGAGCTGCATACAATATAGCTATTGTTGTGCATTTCAGGAGTGCCAGTTAGTGGCTGGTGTTAAAATGTGTCCAGGATTTGGAAGGAGAATCCTCTCTGTCTACCACTGTGTTTGACTTTGGAGGGTAGAGCCTGGGGATGGAACTGATTGGGGCAGATATTGAGATGAGGCCCAAGGTGGACAGCCCAGGAGAACCATGTGGCCCAGGCCTGTTTTCCTGAAGGACTACTTATTTAAACTTTTAAAAAATTTTATTTTAAAATTTATATGCAGTAAATACTATACATTTTTTTTCTTTTTTGCTTAATAGTTCCATGAATTTTGACAAATGCAGTGTTGTATAACCATCACAATCAAGATACAGGGCAGTTCCTTCCCTGCCCCCTACCCAGATTCTCTTGTGCTGTTCCTTTTAGTTAACCCACCTTACCCCTGACAGCCAGCAGTGGGTTTCCCTTCTTTGTTGTTCTGCCTTTTCCAGAAGAATGTCATCTAAGTGACATGATGTGGCCTTTTGAGTCTGGCTCCATTCATGGACTATAATGCATTTGAGATTCATCCATGCGATTGCATATATCAAAGTTTGTTCCTTTGTATTGCTGAGTAGTATTCCACAGTGTAAATGTATCATGGTTTGTTTATCCATCCACCAGCTGAAGGACATTTGGCTTGTTTCTGGTTTTTGATGATTATTAATAAAGGTGTCTGAAACATTCATGTATGGATTTTTGTATAAAAATACATTTTCATTTCTTTTGAGTAAATATTTTGAGTGGGGTTGCTGGGTCATATGGTTAGTGTACGCCTAACTTTTTGAGAAATGGCCAACCTGTTCTCCAGAGTGGCTGTACCGTCTTGTACTCTCACCGTCAACATATGGGGGTTCCAGTTGCTCTGCATCCTTCCCAGCCCTTGGTATCGTTCTTATTTTTCATTTATTTATATTTATATTCAGCATTCTAATATAGTGTGTGGTAGCTCACTGTGGTTTTATTATTTAAATGTTTTGAACGTTGTTTCCAAATGAGGTCACTTGTACAGTCACCATTTTCAGGACTGAAAGAAGTGAATAGCATAATTACATTGAATTGTATTTTTGTATGTGGAAAAAACATTCATCGAGTGTATATATTTAAAATTTACCACAATTCTGGTAACCTTATTTTGGTGCCTCTTTATATTTTGATATACCCTGAACCTGTGGCTTTTAGGAACGGTGTCTGGCTGCTATTAACAGATACTAAGGTGTCGCTGGGGCATAATTATACATGATTCACATAAAGGAAATCCAGCTGTAGACTGTTCAGAGCTGGTAAGTGGTCGGGGACTCTGTGCCATCATCCTTAGATTGTGGCTTGCTTTCTCCAGGTCACAGGTGGTTGCTGGAGTTCTAGAACATTTGCTTTACAGGCAGGAGAGAGGGAATAGAAAAAGGTGCTTTTGATTTTTTTCTCATGGTGGGAGAGCCCTGCATTCCTTCACCCTCCTGGTTGTATCCCTGCTCAGGCTGCAGTTTGTCCTTTATCCTTCCCTACGTGGGACTACTTTCCGCTTAGAAGAAATATTTGGGCTTTCACTTATTTCACTAGGAAATATCCAGGCCTGTTTATTTTTCTTTTAAACACAGTTTAAACAAGCTTATTACATTAAGTTCATTAGAAAATTGGAAGCATCAAATTAGAAAGTTGGAGGAATGATGGCCAAAAGCTGCATGTGGAGACACTGATGACAGCTTGACAATGACAGAAGAGGCAGAAAAACCCGCGGTGATAGCCTGAGGCCATCTAGCACAGAGGCAAACAGCTGTGTGTGGTGTCAAAATCTCTGGCATCTTGATTGTGCCGGTCCACCTGCAGAGTTGGCTTGTTGGGTGACAGAATCATTCCTGCATCTCTTTGCTTTCTATTAGACCGTGTGTACCTTCCTAAGGGCAGGAACATGGTGGATCTTCCGCCTACACCCAATGTTCTATGTGCTCATACATGTGAATTGTGTACTCCTTACCATTCTCCTAGGAAGACCAAATCAAAGCAAAATATGACTGGATGCTTTGGGGAACCTTAGTTAGGGCTGCCAGGTAAAATACAGGATGTCTAGTTAAATTTGAATTTCGGGTAAACAGTAAATTGTTGTGTGTGGGTGTGTGTGTGTGTGTGTGTGTGCGCGTCCCAGATAGTACATGGGACATACTTACACTGAAAAATGTATTCATTGCTTATCTGAAATTCAGATTACCTAGTCATTATGTGTTTTTATTTGCTGAATTTGGCAACTCTACTTGGAGTGTATGTCAGGAGAAGGCCTTGATGTAGCTGGTGGGGTAGAATCTATTTTAACGAAACACTCAGTCTTGGCACAATGGCAGAAACATTTGTTGATCTGATTTTGCTCTGGGTGTGGGATTTCTGATGCTCTTCTGAAGCAAGGGAAAATAAGTTTCCCTTTTCATAGCTGCTAATAGGCTAACTCAATACAGCAGACCTTAAAGAAACCCTGGCTAGGGTTTGCAGAGACCTAGGGAGGACATGAGGTGTATGTTCCCTTATCTCCTTGGCTTGTTCCTTGCCTGTTTAGAGAACCTTTTGTTTTAGAGTGTATGTCTCATATCTGTTTATACATCTGAACCTATAGTTAGAACAGAAAAGCTCAAGTTCGCTGTGGAATCAGGAATAAGATCCTCATGGTGTGAGTACAGCGGGCATGTGTTGACACTTCAGGGCTTTCCTAAACCGGTGGTTCTCAAAGTGTGGTCCATGGACCAGCAGCATCAGTATCACCTAGGAACATTTTTTCTTTTTTAATTTCAGAATATTATTGAGGTATAAATGTTTTGGTTACAAAAATTGCTTTTGTATCATTTGAGCCAAAGTTATAAGTGTGCCCATCCCCCAGATAGTGTGCACTGTACCTGTTAGGTGTGAATTTATCCCTCCCCTCTTCCTCCCTCCCTCCTGCTTGATCTCCGATGAATGTTATTCCCATATGTTCACATAAGTGTTGATTGATTAGTTCCAATTTAATAGTGAGTACATGTGGTGTTTGTTTTTCCATTCTTGTGATACTTCACTTAGAAGAATGGGCTCTAGCTTCATCCAGGGTAATACAAGAGGTATTAGTTCACCATTTTTTTTTTGTGGCTGAGTAATACTCCATGGTATACATATACCACATTTTATTAATCTGCTCATGTATTGATGGGCACTTGGGTTGTTTCCACATTTTTGCAATTGTGAATTGTGCTGCTATAAACATTCGAGTGCATCATCTAGGAACTTTTAAGAAATGTAGATTTGGGCCTCAGCACAGACCTCTTGAGTCAGGAAGTCTGGGGGTGGGGCCCAGCAATCTGTCTTTAACAAGTCCTGGGGGGGGATTCCAATGCATTTGAGAACCACTGCTCTAGATTAGGGGTCTATAAATTTTTTCTGTCAAGGACCAGATAGTAAATATTTTAGGTTCTGTAGGCCATAGAGTCTCTGTCACCGTTATTAAACTCTGCCATTATAGTGCAAAAGCCACCACAGACAATATGTAAAGAAATGGGAGTGGCTGTGTTATAAAGTAAATAAAGCCTTATATTTACAAAAACAGGGAGCCAAGCGAGATTTGCCCCCCGCCAGGAGTTTTCTGACCTCTGCAAAAGCTAAAAGACACCTTCAGAGTAGTCAGACTTGCTTGTTACTGGCCTCTTCTATTCGGTGATACTTGTGAAATTCTCACAATCAGAAATGGGAGATACCAGAAGGAAGAGAAAAAAAACCAAACCAAATCAAACAAAAGCAGAGCTGTCAGCTGTCTAGGTTTGATGAAGTAGCTGTTGTCATCAGAGAAGGCTCCGGGTGACCAGAAGTGTCTGTCCCTCTGTAAGTCCTACCCTATTTCCAACTGTAGTACTCATGAATGAGACCATTCAGACCATTCTCCCTGGAAGTTTGTTCTACTCGTCCTGAGTGCTACGGCACAGTTCTATTCTCTTTCTCTAGTCCATTCATGCTTCTGTTGTTCTAGAAGACTAGTTCACACATTCTCTTCTCAAGCCTCCAACACATAGGTCCTCCCTCCTTGCTCTCAGCTGATGGCCTTGCCTCCTCTTTCACTGAGAAAATACAGGCAAGGGAAGAAGAGTTTCTGCAGGCTGCCCTTTCTGTATCTCCGAGCCTACCTGTATCTGTACCCAGATCCTCCTGTCGCTGTGGATGAACTGCCATCACAGCTGTCCCAGGCAAACTCCTCCGTTTTGTGCCAGATCTCACCTTGTACTTACTCGAGGACATTTCTGTAGCCACTGCCTCCCTGTCTTCTGTATCACTGTTACCCCTGACACTAGCTCGTTTCCTGGTTGTCCAAATAGCTGGAATGTCTCTCATGTTACCTTCTTGTTGCCACCTTTGACAGCAGAACTCTCTGAAAAGGTCATCTGTACATGCTTTCCCTGGTCCCCTGTCTCTGCCTGCTCTTCAACTCACACCTATTGGGTGTTTGTCTCCACCACTGCCCTGAAACAACTTGTTAGTGTCATGACCTCCACGCTGGCCACTTCCATGGTTAGGCTTTCTGCAGCACCTGACACGGCTGATCACTGCCTCCTCCATGAGACACTTCTCTGCTTTCCTGGATGCTCCCGGTCAGTCCCCTTTCCTGGTCTCTTCTCATGGCTCCCACCTCTGATGTGGGAGTTCCTTCCTGTCACTTCCTAACTCTCCCCCTCTAAGTGGTAGAGTTCCTCAGGGGCTCAGCCCTTGGATCTCTCTGCCTATACTCCTTCCTTTGCTGATCTCATTTTTTGGTTTAAATAGCATCTGTGTACACAGCTACCTCACATCTGTGACTCTAGACTGGATATAGCCACACCGGCGTATCCTCCTTCTCACTCAGCATCTCCGTGCGGATGTCTCGTAGGTATCTGAAACTAAAACAAAACTAAAAACCCCAGATTTCCCCCACCCGCCCTCCAAACCCATTTACCCTGTAGTCTTCCCAAGCTCAATACATGACAGCCCCATCTTTACAGTCGCGACAAAGCCTTCAGAGTCATCCTTGATGCTTGTATTTCTCTCGCATCTCAAAACACATCCATAAGCACATCCAAAACGCTCCCAAAATGTATCCAGAATCGGCCCACTTCTCGCCAGCTGCGCTTGCCATAGCCTGGTCCACGCTGTTGCGACGTCTTCCCAGGATGACTGCAGCGACTGCCACACTGGTCTCCTCTCTTTGTCTCCCTGCACTCTGTTATCAGCACGGCAGCAGAGGGACCCTTTTATAACGTAGGTCAGATCAGCCACTCCTCTGCTTCCCATTTTCCAGCGTATGACTTGCTCCTCTGCTGCCTCTCTGCCCTCTTTGCTCCAGTCGCTCTGGCCTCTTTGCTGTTCCCTGCGCAGTCTGGGTACATTCCCTCCTTAGGTCCTTTGCCCTTGCTGTTCCCTCTTGTATGGAATGTTCTCTCCCTAGAAAACTGCATGGCTCACTTGTTCCCTTCCTTCAGCCTTTGGTCAAATGTTGCCTTCTCAGAGACTTTTCCTGACTAACCTATGGATAAGAACTGCCATCCCCAACCTGCTGTATACTTTGTCTTGCTTTATTTTTCTCTGTGGCACAAATCACCACCTGCTAGATTATACATGTATTTGCTTATTAGCTATGTCCCTACACTAGAATGAAAGCTTCATGAGAGTAGGGACCCCAGTGCCTAAAGCAATGCTTGAGATTTGGAACATGCTAGAAGCATGTTGAATGAATGGATTCTCACTTCTCACACTTAGCCAAGATGCATTATAATAGGGCTGTGGTTTTCATACTTTTAAATAGCAGGACAACTCTTTTTCCAAACAAATTCAGAAGGAGCCTCAATTTGTAGGACAGATATCAGTGGTGTTTGTGCAGCTTGAATTTATCTAATTTTATATTGTTTTTGTTGTCTTCTTGTAAAATGTGATAAAGTCCTGATTTACATTGTAAATAGTAACAGTTTACTTTGCAATGGCAGAGCACTCTTCGGTTAAACTGAGCCAGAAGTTTGAAGGAAGGATATTAAGATATTTTTATTTGGAAGTTGAATATTCATGGGTTCTTAAACAATTGTCCAAAACACCTTGCTGACAATACTCCCCAAGCATGTGTGCCTGAAGTATTGCCCAGAATTTGGCTGTAGTGCACATGTGCTATTGTGGTGAACTTTCCTCGCTTCTAGAATTTCACATGAGCAGACATGTGCAGCCTGAACTAAAAACAAAACAAAACAAAACATGTAGAGCTATGGCTTCTTAATCAATGAAAGACACATTTAGAAAATATTTAAATAAACACACAGAGAGATGGCCTGGGACAAGTTTTGTTACTGAGTGTTGTGCAAAAACCTCGGGAGCACTAGACAGTGCATTGGCTGTCTTCAATCTGTTGTGATTTGGACTATACCACATCAGTTGTTCATTTAAAAAATGGTTTTAAAAATAGTCAAGCTGTTCTGACTTATTACTTCCTTTTTAACTCTCTTTTTAAAAATGACAAACACTGTTTTTCAGGTTTTTATATAAGCAACATCTGCTGAGCAGTGTGCAGTAGGCCAGTGATCCCTGGCTGTGGTCCCCGCCCCCGAGGGTGTGGACTGGTACCGGTCTGTGGCCTGTTAGGAACTGAGCGGCGAGTGAGCAAAGCATTGTCTGTGTTTACAGCCGCTCCCCATCTCCCACATCACCACATAAGCTCCGCCTCCTGTCAGATCAGCCGCAGCATTAGATTCTCATAGTAGCGCGAACCCTCCTGTGAACTGTGCATGCGAGGGATCTAGGCTGTGCGCTCCTTATGAGAATCTAATGCCTGACGATCTGAGGTGGAGCTGAGGTGTGTTGCTAGCACTAGGGAGCGGCTGCAAGTACAGATTATCACTGGCAGAGAGGTGTGACTGCACAATAAATGTAATGCACTTGAATCATCCCGAAACCATCCTCTTGCCTCAGCCCATGGAAAATTTGTCTTCCATGAAACCAGTCCCTGGTGCCAAAAAGGTTGGGGACCGCTGCTCTTCGGTGTCTTTTCCAAAGACAGTTTCCAGGCACACAGTAGACCCTCCATGAATGAATGCTGGATGTTGAATGAACACAGCAGAAATCAGAAGGGGAGGCAACATGCAGTATCCTCTTTAAAAAACAAAACCTTGCCTCACCTCCCATCTTGCCTGTAGTTATGTGGTCCCCAACCCTCCAGCCCTGGCTTTATTAAGGTATAGTTGACAAAAAAAGGGCATATATTTAGTGTATGATGTGTTGCTTTGATATATGTATATATTGTAAAATGCTTACATCATGCTAATTATCATAGCTATCATCTCACATACTCACCATTTTTTTGTGGTGAGAATACTTAAGATCTACTCTCTTAGCAATTTTGAAGTAGACAATACATGATAATTAACTGTAGTCTCCACACTCTATAATAGATCTCCAGAACTTACGCATCCTGTCTATTGTGACCATGAACCCTAGGGTCAGACTGACTGGGTTCCATTCCTGGCTCCATCACTTACCAGCTGATGACTGCTGCCAAGTAACAGAACTTCCCTGTGTCTCAGTTTCTTCATCTTTGTAATCTGTAAAAAGTATGTACTGCACAGGATTATTCTGAGGGTTAAATGAATTCACATGTTAAACACCTAGAACATCACCTGGCCATAAAAAAATCTGCTATTATTATAATTGTTAGTATTCTGAGAGGTAACACTTTTCATAGCTGCCCGGCTGGCAAAGGCCACAGAATACTGAGCTGAGAACAAATGTTCTCTGTGTCTTCTGAATTGTAGCGTCTTGAGGTGCTTCGGGTAATTCTCAGGAGATCCAGCACAACCCAGGCAAATGGTACAGGTATAAGGAAACATCCTCTTTTTATTAACATGGAAAATCAAGGGGGTGGTGATGGTGGGTTTTTCTGATTTCTATGTCTTCAGAGTTTAAGTTGAATGCTTTTTTTTGCTGCTGTCTCTGAGGGCACACACACTTGAGGAAGTTCTGACCCAGGGTTCCTTTTCATAGAAGGGGGAAGACTTCTTTCCCTTGCGGCTGGTGCTTCTCATTGGGAAATCCTGTTGCTGCCTGATACAGCCAGGCTGGGCCTGTGGGAGAGCTGAACCGAGCAGCCCTCTGGTATTCCGGGACAGAGAGTGTTTGGGAGCCCAGGTGTTTCCCATGGCTCCTGGGCAGCTCTCACAGCCCTTTCTCCCAGTTTGGACTCCACCTCTCCAGCCCTGTGTCTCGTCCAGCGTGTGTCCAGCCAAGGGGGAAGTTACTCTACTTCCCGAGTAGACCCTGAACCTTTTCCCTCTATACTTTAAAAAATAATAATAATTATTTTAAGCACAGCAATTATCACTACTAATATTTACTGAGACCCAGAAGGTGCCAGGCACATGTAATATATAACATACCTGTGATGGTTTTCATTTTATGGACAAGCAGAGGAAAGTCACGGCTTGTGAATCTGAAGCTCTGACCAGCCCGACTCCAGGCCTCGTGCTTTTGACTCACGGTCGTCAAAGCCGCAGTGGGGCTGGGTGGGCCCAAGACCTGCAGGGAACCCTGCTCCATTCACTCTCCTGGCTCTGATGAAATCCCTGGAAACCTACCAGACATTGACTTTTCAAAAAATGTATTTTAACTATATAATTATTCATAACTTCGGATAACTCATACTGGATAAGGATTATCCAATGTAAAATTCATGTCACCATCTGGACTAAATCATCCTGTTAACATAAATGCCCTCTCCCCTGTCTCCCCTGGAGTAGGGATAAAAGGCACACACACACACACACACACACACACGCACTGTACCTTAAAATGGAGATGGTGCCTGCTGTAACCCATCCGTCTCCAGGGAGGCATAGATGCGTGCTCTCTCCCTGATGGCTGCCTAGGGTGTGGATTGGATCCAGTTTAACACATTAACTGCCATGTGAGTTGTATTTAACTCATGCTAGTTTTGAGCCTCAGGCCTCCTGAAGCATATGTAACTCACACCTCTCATTACCTTGGGAGCCATGTGGTGCACAGGCAACTCATGCTGCCATGCTGTAGCATACATGTTCCGTGATGGGTGGCCCCCCTGGGCAAAACCTTGCAGTTGGTTCATGAAAATCTTACTTGTTGATGTTTGTATTTTTACAATTAATATTGACAATTTAATTCTAAAAACGTGGATTAAATGAATAGAGGTCAATACATTTTGTTTTTCTATTTATGTTTACCTTTAAATCACACTTAAGTCTGACAAGTCAAGAAAAATACTTTACCATCATGAACTATTTTTCAAGTTTTCACATTACTTTTTTTTTTTTTGAGACAGAGTCTCACTCTGTTGTCCTGGCTAGAGTGAATGCTGTGGTGTCAGCCTAGCTCACAGCAACCTCAAACTCCTGGGCTCAAGCAATCCTTCTGCCTCAGCCTCCCGAGTAGCTGGGACTACAGGCATGTGCCACCATGCCCGGCTAATTTTTTCTCTATATATTTTTAGTTGTCCAGATCATTTCTTTCTATTTTTTAGTAGAGACGGGGTCTCATTCTTGCTCAGGCTGGTCTCGAACTCCTGACCTTGAGCTATCCACCCGCCTCGGCCTCCCAGAGTGCTAGGATTACAAGTGTGAGCCACCGCGCCCGGCCCCAAACCATTTTTTATTTGTTTCTTATTTTTTCATCCAAATTAAAAAAAAAATCTGTGTTTCATATTTCTGGCAGATACTTGAAAATTGCAGGCCTAAAATAATACATTCTGAGGTAAATTTGCTTATACTCTATGAAGCTTGAGAATCTCTTGTTGGAAAAAAGCTTCATGTTTAAGTCAGCTTGGAAGGCAATTGGCTACAGCCATGAAAGGTGTTATGATAGTTGGCTCACAGCAGACAAAATTCTGTAACACATAAATTTAATGAATGTTCTTAACTTAAAAAAAAAGAAAAGAAAAAGAAAAAAGCTAGCCTTGCTTCATTTACAGTCCCTTGCAAAGGCTCAGGAGACATAGAAGTACATTGCAAAAGACACTATGAAGATACAATGGAATTTTTCAAGTAAAATTATGCAAACAAACCCCTACTCCTAGAAGACTATCACATCAACATTACTGCTAAAAAAATCTTTCTGGTGTTGGAGAAAATGGAATAGTTTACCACTGAATAGATTTTATATGCTCTGCCCTTATTAGCCTATTAATAAGAGAGAGAGGAGTAAAGACAGGTAGAATAGCCCTGAACTCAACCTGAAGACTAGTATGAAGCCCAGGCAAATCCATCCTGGATCATTTGACCACCAGTCAACTTGTAGATTGGTGAGCATGGATAAATAATTGTTATTTTAAGATACTAAGGAGTTTAGGAGTGGTTTGTTATGTTGCACTACTATGGAAATAGCTGACTGGTACACATGCTAATGGTAATTTTTAGTGGCAGTCATCAAGTACAGTTTATCCACATAGACATGTTGATTTTGCTGACTTCATCACTGTGTTAAAGAGACATATCCTGACTAAATCACGAGAAATCGAAAACAACTCTGTAGCTCCATATGAAGACGTAGCCATTATAATGTATTTAGGCTGTATTAAAATATGGCTCTAAGAAGAATACATAGAGTAATAAAGAACTAAATAATGATGATTTTAGTGATTTTACTTTTATGCAAGCACTATTTATAGCTTTCTTGTCTATTAAAATTCTATGGATTTTTAGTGTTAAAGTCTTTGCTCTGAAATGTTCCCTGAATAGACAAATACACATAATTTTTAAATTTTTAATATTCTAATATTCTCAAATGTGAAAGTTAACAAACTTCCAGCAAGGCCTTTGTTACTTAAAAGTTCTTTTTTGAAAACTGTTAAGAGAAGTAATAATTCCAGAAGCCTGTCACTCTGCACATACGTTTATATGTTTGGAGATAGTGTATAGGTCTAGAAATTTGTTCAAACATCTGAAAAAAATCCCAATTCATATTGTAAATGCTCAAGGAAAAACGTTTTTACCTTTGTACTGGAGTAAATGTATCTCACTCTGTATATAATATAAGTGAGATGGTCAAATATTTAAGCATGTGTTTCTATTAAAGTCCTTAAATTTTACACTTTTGGAGTTGATATTCTTTCATATGCCACATATATCATCTAGAGTTCAAGTGGCTTTTAGGAATATAACCTACAACTAAAAATTTCCTGTGAATTCTTATAAAAATTTTACTTGAGAGTAATATTAGTCATGGCTGATTGAATAAAGGCCATTTAGTCTATCCATTCCTCTACATTAACTATATTCTTAGATCAAGCTAAAACATAAGAAAGCTGTAAACAATGAAAACACTGTTTTAGTCCTTTATATAACTACTTTTACTAGCTTGTGCTTGTGTTTATATTTAATTTAGTAAGCAGTAGAGCTGCTTTAGGTTTTAGAGCAGGGAGTAAGTAACACAATTAAAACAATATATTGTCTAAATGAGTCTGTCATTTTTCTCCTACATTAATGTGATTAATAGCCCTAGAAAGGAAAGCAATATGGAGATACCTCAAAGAGCTACAAGTAGAACTACCATTTGATCCAGCATTCCCATCACTGGGCATCTACCCAAAAGAACAAAAGACATTCTCTGAAAAAGACGTCTGCACTAGAATGTTTATAGCAGCACAACTCACAATTGCAAAGATGTGGAAAAGAAAGCATTAAAATGAGAAACGAAACCGTTAAAAACTAACTCCATGAGGTATAGCAGAGAGGTAAAAGATAAAAGAGAACTCTAAAAAATATTGAATTAACCTGAATGTAGGTCAGAAATAAGTAACAGAAAAACAGAAAACAACCAGTAACATGATAGATACAAATTTACCCATATCTATAAATATATGAATCCATCTATATCTATAATTACATTAAAGGTAAATTGAATAATTACTATATAATTAATAGCATACATGAATGAAAAGGAAAAAACCAGCAAGATCTAAATATACGCTGTTGAGAAGTGATGAACTTTAAATATAAAGATGTACAGAAGTTGAAATTATAATAAAAGGATGCAAAAAGAAATATCATGTAAATAGTAAGCATCATATCAGATGAAGACAAAATGTATTACCAGAGATAAAGGCAGCTATTTCATAATGATAAATGGGTTAATTCAGCAAGAGACATAAAATGTGTATGTACCTAAAAACAGAGATTCAAAACACATAAATTAAAACTTGAAAGATAAAAAGAGAAAAATAGATAAGTATACAAGTATATTTTAGGATATTAATACCACTCTTTTAGAAATTGATAAAACAACCAGACAATATATCAGTAAAGACATAGAATATCTTTGACTATGCTGACCAAAATGACATTTATGGAAAACTACATTTAACTACCAAATGCACATTCTTTAGAAGTGTACAAGGTATGTTCAGCAAGATAGGACATATGCGGTGCCAGAAAAACAATCTCAGTAAGTTACAAAAGATTGAAATCTAAGAGTGTATCAGTGACCACAATAGACTTAATTAAGTCAGTGACAATTTTATATATATATATCTCCCCCAAATATTTACAAATTAAACAACTTCTAGAAAAAAACATGGTGAAAGGAGAAATCAAAAATGTAATTAAAATTTCAAAATTAATGATAAAATATATTACTATTTGTGAGATTTAGCTAAGGCAGGGCTCAGAAGGAAAATTTTATCTTTTAATGCTTATGTTAGAAAAGGAGGGTATAAAATTAGTGACCTAAAGCAGGGGTCAGCAAATTATGGCCTATGGGACAAATCCTGGTGGGGACTATTTTTATAGCCCATGAAATATGAATGGTTTTTACATTTTAAAAGAATAAATTTTAAATTGGCATATATTATATATGAAATAACCTTAACATATTATATACATATATAGAATATCACCATTCTGCAAAGCCTAAAATATCTACTGTTTGGCCCTTTAACAAAAAATTTACTCAGCTGGGCATGGTGACTCATACCTATAATCCCAACACTTTGGGAGGCCGAAGTGGGGGCATTGCTTCAGGCCAGGAGTTCGATACCAGCCTGTGCAACATAGTAAGACCCTGTCTCTACAAAAAAGAAAAAAAAAGTTTACTCAAAGATGATCTAAAATTCTATTTTAAGAAGCTAGAAAAGGAAGTGCTAAGTAAACTCAAAGTGGAAGGAAGGAGTTAGTAAAGATGAGAGCAGAAATCTATGAAATATAAAATGGAGAAAATTAACAAAATTAAAATTTGGCTCTTTGAAAAGATCAAAAAAAGTCATAACCCCAACTTAAATTGATCAAGGAAAATGAGACAGTTCAGAAGTTGCCAATATAAGAAATTTAAAAATGGATATTGTTAGAGATCCAACAGACATTAAAAGATTAAAAAGGGAATATTATGAACAACTTTATGCTAATAACTTTACAATTAAGGTAAACAAATTCTTCGTCAAGTGCAACTTACCATAATTGACAGAAGGAAAAATAGGAAAACTGAATGGTTTTGTATTTATTAAAATGATAGAATCTGTTACTAGAGAAAGCATGCACACACACACACACACACACACACACACACACACACACACTCACATGCACAAAGAAAATTCTGGGGCCAGATGGTTTCATTAGTGAATTTTTTAGATGTCTTAGATTCATCTCTGTAGCCCTCTCCCTCCATCATTATTCTGCTACAACCTCATTTCATGTATAGGTCTTCTCTTAGAGACTTGTTGTCCCCACACTTGACATTTCCATTATATACTCTGAAAGGAACCCCAAATAGGACTCTGTTTCTCTTCTTGTCCCACTCTCTTTTGTTCTTCTTTCTCACAACAACACAGTGGAGCCTTTCTTCTTTTCTTTGTTATATGCCATACTCTTCTAGGTCCCAACATGCTGTGCACCCTGATCTTATGGAGACCATCATGGTGATGAAGAAACAGATTTGTGCAGAGGATAGTTCAAAAAATTGATCTCCATTAAAGTGATTTTCTTCATATTTAGCTTTATTCAGTGATTAGTGATAAGATTATAGATTGTTGATGTAAAAAACCATAGAGATCAGCAGGCCACAAAAATGTGTGATCAAGCCAGAAATAAGTATACCGAAAACTGATGGAGGTTCTGGTAGCCTGGAGAATACATTCTCTGTGTAAGGGCATTTAAAGTTTGCTTTTGTTTTTGTTTTAGCACAGCAGACTTTGTTTTTTGTTTATTTTTATTTTTTGTAGCGACTAGGTCTCACTGTGTTTCCTAGGCTGGTCTTGAACTGCTGGCCTGAGGTGATCCTGCTACTTCAGCCTCCCAAAGTAGTGGGATTATAGGCATGAGCCACTATGCCCAGCCATCACACTAAATTTTAACTAAGACTGGCTGGCTGTCAATTTGTTGCTCCCAATTCAGTCACATTGTCTGATTTTTTTGTCATTTGGAATTGTTCTATTTTATTTATTTTGCTTGGTGACATCAGCAGAATGGAGAAATATGACTTTCTAGTGCTCAGTCCTTCACAGGTACATCAATATGGGCAACTATCCACACTCAGAAATACCTTTCAAGAGCTAAGGAATCCAGGTGAGAGATTACAACACCTGGGTGTAGCACAGGAATAAGAAAAGACACATTGAAGAGGGTAAGAAGGACAGTTTTGCATTACCTGTATCACCCCTTCCCCAAGCCTTGACAGCACAATGCAGAGAGGAGAGAAATACCCCCATGCAGGGGAAAAAGAGGGAAGTGAGTACAAGGCTTTGCCATGAACCCCAGCACCAGGCTTGCCTCACTGAAACTCAGTGCCAGGCCTGCAGGCCCACCCGAGAGCCAGGCTGGTGCCAGAAGGCCCAGATCCTAGGCTTACCTCCTCAGATTTAGGTTCCAGCCTCACCCAAGGCTCTAGACCAGCTCCAGGAACCAAGCCAGCAGCCTTGGACCTAGCCTCCTGGCCTACCCCCAGCATCAGACTGGCCCCAGTGGCCCCAGGCTCAAGACCAGCCACAGCACCAGGATAAGAGCCCAGAAATAAATTCACACATTTACAGTCAATTGATCTTCAACAAATGTGGTGAGAACACTCAATGGGAAAGAACAGTTTCTTCAATACAAGATTTTGGGGAAACTGGATATCTGCATGCAAAAGAATGAAATTGGACCCCTATCTCAAAGCATATACAAAAATCAACTCAAATGAATTAAAGACTTAAACATAAGGCCTGAAACTATAAAACTACTAGAAGAAAACAGTGTAAGCCTCTTGACATTGCTGTGGGTGATGATTTTTTGGATATGACTCCCAAAGCATAGTCAACAAAAAACAAAAATATACAAATGGGATTGTGTCAAACTAAAAAGCTTCCACACAGCAAAGGAAACAATCAATGGAGTGAGCAGACAACATACAGAATGGAATAAAATATTTGCAAACCATACATCTGATAAGGGGTTAGTTAATATCTAAATCATATAAAGAACTCAAACAACTTAATAACAAGAAAACAAATAGCCAGCCTAAAAATGAGCAAGAGACTTACATGGACATTTCTCAAAAGAAGATGCACAAAAAGCCAATAGGTATATGAAAAAATGTTCACCATCACTAACCATCAGAGAAATGCAAATTAAAAGCACATGGACTATCACATCATACCTGTATAAATTGATTTCATCAAAAAGATAAAACAAGTGTTGGAGAAGATATGGAGAAAGGGAACCCTTCTACGTGGTTGGTTAGAGTGTAAGTTTATATGGTAATTATGGAAAACAATTTGGAGGTTCCTCAAAAAATTTTTTTTCTTTTTTTTTTTAATTTCAGGGTATTATGAGGGTACAAACATTATGGTTACACTTTATGTCTTTGCCTCACCCAAGCGTGGGTTAAAGGCATGCCCTTCCCCTCTACAATGCTCCCTGTGTCCTTTAGTTGCAGGTTTACCCCCACCCAAATCTCCCTAATCCCTGGAGAGTATTACTGCCATGTGATCACCGTAGTGTTGATCAGTTAGTACCAATTGATGGCGAGTACGAGTGGAGCCCATTCTTCCGCTCTTGTGGTGCCTCACTTTGGATAATGGGCTTAAGTTTAATCCAGGAAAGTATAAGAGGTTCTAGATCACTGTTGTTTCTTATGAT
>CAUYRB010109593.1:0-26295 GCA_963574695.1 Propithecus perrieri | reverse complement strand
TAATTAAGATTTATTTTTCACCGTGTTATCATAATCTTCCCCAGCCAACCCAGTTTAGATTTTGTCTACATCCCTCCCTTCCTTAGAACACTGGTGATTCTCCATTGTCAAACTCCTCAGCATGGCAGTCAAGGAGGTTAGGGATTTTGCCCCAATGTGCTATTCCAACCTTTTGTCCTACCATCCCCTCAGTTTACCCTTTATTTCAGACTCAATCTACTGCCTCCAACACCGTGCCCTTCTTCGCTCCAGACCTTTACTCATACTGTCCTTCACACTGGAGTTGTACTATTTCCTTCTACTTATACTTCAAACTCCAGCTTATAATATGTCATCTCCTCATGAAGATTTCACCAGTTGCTCCAACTGGATTTAATCTCTTTTTTTATTTTATTATCCAACACAACATGTTAGTACCCTACTATTAAATTCCATTTATGTTCTGCTTTATGTTAATGTTAGATATCTATATCTCAGTGCATGGAATTCTACGTGAAAAACTAAAGACATTACAGTACTTGCTTCAGATTTTTTAAGGAGTCTTTCAAAACTTGTATTAGATTTACTGTCACTTGCTGTCCTGCCTTCTCTCTGCGCTGAAGGTTGTATTACCTCCTCAGACTTTGTATCTCTAAATTAAGAGAACACAATATCATACGCAGAATTCCACCCTTCTACAGTATGATTTCACTAAAAATAAAATGAAAACAGCATACAGAATTGATTACATTCTGTTAGGCCTATGCTGAAACTTTCCAGCTCTTGCCTGAGTCTCTTATCTTTAGGTCTGTGATAGTTTATGGTTTCAAGTTCTCAATATATTCTCAGTACATTAAAGCTTATTTCACTCTACATAATCTCTTTTGGTGAAAAACTCATTACAGTATGTATGTACCATCTAGTTTCATCATCAAAATCTTATGTCTAAACTGTGCATAAAACTCTCCCTTCAGATTAAAGTGTTTTGTAAATGAGCATTAACCTAAAGTCAAAACACAGGTTTATCTGGCAGCCTGCAGGCAGCAGAAGAGATCAGATGTAGCAGGTTCCAAATTACCAGCAACTGGTCTGTATTATTCAGTTTTAACATTTAATATAAGAGAACACTGTGAACCCAACTTTTGTTTGAACTTGTGCTTACGTTTATATAACCCTGGCAAGTCACTTTTGTTTCCTCAGAAAAGTGTTTGTGAAATAATGAGTAAATACTTGAGACACACTCTGGATGGCACTGTGGGAAAATGTGAGATGAGTTAGCCATGACTGCTGCTCTCCAGGGTTCTATAATCTCGGAGGAGAGTATATTTATACCAGGATCAGCAGTAAAGAATTAAAGGTTGTGGAGTAAGTGGGGTTTAGTCAATAAATGGTAGAGAGGGGCGCAGGCTGGAAGAGCGCATCCTTGAAGGACGGGACTGGATTGGTGGAAAGAAAAACAATGAGCAAAGGAGGGACCAACCCTGGGAAGCTCTGTAACACAGTGAGGAGATCAGCTCCTAACAGAACAGATTTCCAGCAAAAACAAGTTATAGATAACGTCTGATGATGAAAGTAAAGTGCATTTGTGGTGGAGCTTGATCCCCAGAGTGAGAAGTTTGTATGCTATTCTGGATATAAGGGAATGACTGCATCAGATGGATGTGTTATGAATACTGATTTTAAAGAACCCAAAATTGACTTGAAGTAGAGCAACCAAAGTCGAGGAGATTAGCCCTGAGACTACTGTAATAATCCAATCATGGAGTCATAAGGTTTTAGAGCACAATGATGCAATAGTACAGTTTGCAAATTATGAATTGTGTACATTCTCCTACAAACAGAGGCCTTTCAGCATCAAAAAAGAACTGAGCATAGATCTTGTGATGATCTAGATTGGTAGGCCAGGTATTACACCGTACTTTTCTTCCCTTTAGCTATGGAGAATGTATTGATAGGAATTACCTTAATTATCCTTTTTGTTTCTGTCTTAACTTTGTTAGGTTTACGTTCGGCATTTGCCTTCTAGCTATGTGACCAAATGTTTTTGTATACTCACCCTTCCTGTAGGTATATTTAATGGTTATGTGGAGAAAGTCTAGGCTAATGAATGTTACAATAATTATAAAATATAGAAAATTATAAAATATAGAAATGCTCTATCATGGCAACAACCTCATTTTCCATTTGTTGTTTGCCTTTATCAAGTGTAGGGAAAAAGAAATGATATTATAAAAGTAAAATATTCTTGGGTCCTATTTAACCATTACATTAACTATATTCTAATTATGAATTTTGGACTCAGGATACTTTTGAATAAAATATATGTACAGTAGATATCAAATTTAGGTTCCTAATGCTGATTGGAAATTATAGATGCCTATGCGTATTCTTGGACTTGAAGTGCTTTTTATATGGGGAATCAATGGGAATGTTGAGGCAACTTAAAAATTGATTTTTACTCTTTCAATTTTAGATGTGTCAGGTTTTAAGAGATGTATCATATTACCTTTGATAAATAAGTGACTGTTTCCTGGATGCAGTTTTGTTTCCAAGAATAAGTCATAATTTTGAAAAAAACAATTGCCTTTCCAGAGTAAAAGCTATTGTGTCTTAAGGCAATTGGTATAATGCTACAATTCTAAATAAGTAAGCACTTTCCTCAAAATATGCCTGCCTTGGATCAAGGTGGATTTGACTAACAAGCAAAGTAAAGACCTAATAGCCTTATCAGTTGATATGAAATTTTGAAGCCCATTGGCTAAAGGGGAGAGCCCCTGACTCCCTCCAAACCTGAAATTTTCAAATCTGAGAGCCTGAGTCACAGCATTGGGAGTGACGCGTAGTGTCAACACGCAGGGAGGGATGTGTGTTGCGTGTGAACCTTTTCTCAGCCTTAGGAACCTAAAAATGTACCACAGGCAGTGGAGAATGGGGGGAGAAAGAATAAGACGGGGGATGAATAATGATGGAGAGAGACCGAACAAAAGTCAGGTGGGTGTTAAACATCTAAAAGAATCAAGGCTGGATCTCCCGCAACTATCTTCAACCAAACCCTGAGGCAGCAAAGCAAAATGTTGAGATTCAAAGTTGAGAAATGTAAAAGGAAATGAAGGAGGAAATAGCAGATGGGAAGAGAATTTTTTAACTGCAGTCAAAGGAATGAAAACAAAACGAGAGACTGACCAAAACAAAAATAGGAGAAATAAAATTTTCCTTTCAGTTCTGTTTTATATTAGAGTCTGACATAGTAACATGAGTATATGCTCTTTTTTCTTGTTGTTTGAAAAACCCCTTTGGCCTTTTCAATTCAGTAAGAGAAGAAAAAAAAAGATACCACAGCATTTGTCTTGAACCACACTGGTACTATGACCTACAGATGACAAAAATACTTGTCAACAACTTCTGTATATCATACATATCCTGTATCAAAGAGCTAAGATGTAGAAGCACTAGACAGTTGTACATGTATTTAACAGTTTTAAGATCCAATAATACAATTGCTGTGTGTAAGTCCTCTTTCTTCTAAAGAAATTGCCAAACATAGAGCATAATTCAGTTGTTTGTTATTTCCAATTCTTTGACTTCTAAAAAAGTATTAGGAGAGCAGTGGAAATACATAATGGGACCAGGGGAGGGAGCAGTTTAGGCAAAATTTTGAGAGATGTGATATTTGTGCAAATTCCCAGTGAACAAATTTCCATTAGCAATTCCAACATTGTAATAAATCAAGTAGTGATATTATAATAGTAGAAAATCAAGTATTAGCAACACTTTACATCCCTTGCAATTAATGCTTCTAAGTTTGTGAAGACTTTTGATACATACACCCACACACACACAAACACTCAAAACGTATCAATGTCATGAATACCAGGTTTATTCAAGTATTTACTTTTCTGGTTTATTAGATTTTAATTAAGTGTTTAATTATAAAGCAATACTTTCTCAAATTCTTTTAAACATGGCTCTATGTTGCCACTTACATTTGATAAATGTGTAACGTATACCCTGGCCATAATTATAATAGATAGCATCATGATAACCTAACCCAACCCATCACCACCATCCCAAACCAGATAACTGCTGTTTTGAGACACTTATATCTCCATTTGATCAACATCTGTATTTCCATGAGATTTCTTCATGCTCACATGTATTGTACTATCCCGTGGACTATCCATGCCATTTCAGAGGTATTACCTTAACTTTGAATTGCTCTTCAAATAAGCTGTTTTTCATACTTAATGATTGTTTCTTATCCAGCTCTTTTATTCTGGAAAGTACATAGTGACCAATTCAATAGGTAAAGTCCAAGTTAAAAAAATCACGTGAAAACTTGTAGTAGTGGGAGTCCTTATTGCATGGGGATAATATCTTCTCTTAGGACATGTGTGTCTTACTTTAAAGTTTTATTGATTGGATTTTTCTTAGGCAGGTACCAGAGACAAAACAATTTGCCAAGACAGAAGTCCTCAGAGATGAGCTAAGATATTGCATTCTGAATTAATGATTATCTCCCAGGAGTAAAACTCAATGGTTGGTTCTGTTATTATACTAGCTTATGGCCATGATCTGGTTCCTGCTGGGCTCTGGCACTTTCTGAAGGGGAAGGTACGTGGTTCTGGCCTGGCTAGGTGTGAGAGAGTGTCGAGGAGAAGCAGGAATCCAGACCCCTGGATACCTGCTGCGTGTAAAGTTATGAGGCTGACCCAAGATTTTAGACATTGGTGCTGATCAACAGATCACACTTTGAGTAGCATCAGCAAAGCCCAAAAGACCGATTGATAGCAGTGCAGAATCTCAGACCTCAGCCCAGGTCAAGTCTCTCAACAGGAGTAAGGAATGAATGATACCAATGCAGTAATAGGTGTGAAGACAGTTGTTAGACACAACTAGGAAATGGGGACAGTACCGTCTTTTCTTAGGATATGCGTCATTTACTTTAAGTTTTTTATTGATTAGGTTTTCTTGAGTGAGATTTGAGTACCACTGTTTTTAGTCTTTAGAGGAAAACTATCATGTGGAAAAAATATCAGATCTGAAATGAAAAAATGCAGAATCTAGTTCTGTTTGTGCACCTTAACAGCTATGTGACATTGAGCAAATCAGTTAAGCTTTCTGTGCTCAGGTTCCTCAGCTTTAAAATGGGACCCTGGCAACATCTTTTCTAGCTCCTTCCCAGTAGTTATGAGCCTCAAGTGAGAAAAATATATGAAATTAGTTTTGAACTGTGATAAGCGATACAAATATAAATGCCACTTACGTTGGGAACTGAATAATTTTAGAATCCTGAGTCATCTTGGGAAGGAGAGTTAAAGAGAAAATGGACTGAGTCGTTAATAAGGGCCCAGCACTTTCCGCCATTACCTCACTTAATTCTCACGGCCGCTTTCCAAGGTGGTCATTATTGTTCCCAGTTCACAGGTGGAGGAACTGAAGCTCAAGGAGATTAGAAGCGTGGTCAAGGTTATGTTATTAAATATGCACAAAAGCTGTAATTGAAGCCAGGTTTATCTAGTTAAACCACTGCACCTTAAAGCCATTCAGCCATTTGTTTAACTGCTTCCAAGCCCAAAGCAAACAAAATATTGCTTCAGTCAAAAGGGAGTTAAAAGATTTCGCAAATGAAAGCCGTGCTGCAGCACAGTCAACTTTGCTTGAACATAAGTTGGGTCCTGTTTCAAGCACTCTTCAGTGCTTTCCCGCAAATACAATCCGGCAGCCAATCTGGCCCCAGCCTGTATTCTAGTCTCATCTCATCCATTCTCTCCCAACTCACTTCACTCCAGACAGATTAGCCTTTGGACATTTCTTTGAACATAATACGCTCTTGTCCACAAGGTCTTTGCACCTCTGGATCTTTGCTCTTCCTCACTCTACCTGGCCACCTCATTCTCTGCATCCCTCAGACTTACTTTTAATGTTCCCTTCTTTAAGGGACTCAACCTAACAACCTCCTCAAAAGTAAGCTCTTCCCTCATATTCTCTCAGCTTTCGGTTTTCTTCCTTTAAGCATTTATCGTGCTGTCTGATGAAAACGCTCTTACTTGCTTGTTTTCTGCCCCACAGTAACCACACACACCTTCCAGGGATATAAGCTCCATGAGAAGAGAATCATATTGCCCTTCTTATATCAGAAGACCTAGCACAGAGCAGACATTCAATGATTTGTTTAATAAAAGGAAGGGGAAAATGGGAGAAAGGGAAAGAAAAAGGGAGAAGGGAGTGAACGGTGGGGTGGGGTATTTAGAAATGCATGTGGCCTGAAATGGTTTGTTGTAAGAATTTAAAAAGAGATAACGGTGAAAAAAAGAAAACCACTTCAAATTGTGCCTAGCATATAGTATTTGATGATTCATAACTCTTTTCTATCAAAAAGTATCTTTAATACCCCAATTACCCTGATTTAATTCACATTGGATGCCGATGTCAAAACTTCACATGTGCCCATAATAATTAAAAATTTAAAAAAATCTATGTTTAACCCAGAAGGGTTAAACAAACCAGAAATCCAGGAAAGCAATCTCCTACTCTGACCAAAAGTTGCTCCATCGGAATTGAAGAAAAGTAGTTCACACAGAAATTTCATACCTGTGTCTAAGTCTTCTCTGCCTCACAGCCTCTCCCAGCCCGAACCCCACACTTTCAATCAAAGCAGAAAACCTGTTTCCTTCCCATCTTCGCTATTGTTCTCTTTTTCTAAATTGGCTGCAAACTTTCTCCTGTTGGCCTAGGAACAGCTGAGCAGCAGCTGGAACAGCCCATGGGGAAAGCCCCTCCGGTAGTCAGGAACAGGCACATGAAAGTCAGAAAAGAGGAGGACAAAACAGGATTCCGGCAACTAAATGTCCCAAAGTAGTGGCATTGACCTTAGACAAGCCGCTTGTTAGTGCGATGGCTCAGACTGCCAACATTCAAAGTCTAGCTTTGTCACTTACTAGCTCTATAACTTTAGGTAAGTCATTAGCCACTTTATTCCTGAGTTCCCTCGTCTGTAAAAAAGGAATAGTAACTCCTCGTAGGGTTATTGTGAGGCTTGAATAAAGTCATTGTAAAGAACTTACACTGGAAGAGTAAACACAATGAATTTTAGATATGATTATTTCCTCCATGTGTGTTTGTGGGTATAAAATGTCATTAGCTGATGAAGATCTTTTATAGAGTGAGCAAACAATTGTTTAATGAATCAAGTTTGATAATTAAATTAAACATTTTGGGGTTTAAATCCTGTCTGAGAAAGCTTGTCTTCTTGAATTTCCTTTTTTTCAGGTTAAACCACAGCATTGTGAAGGGAGCATGGAAAACAAAGTTACCAAATCCTGTAAGAGAAAATTCTTGATCCCTGAAATCCTGGATAAACCCTCAGAACTTGCTCCAGTGCAACCTTTGTCAGGTGGGACATGACTGAGCAAGACAGGGTGACAGGAAAACCAAGAGAAGAAAAGGAGATGAGAGCAACGCTTGTGGGAAACAGATCTAGGAAAGGTTGGGTCAGAGAAAAAAGTCTGGAAAGACTGGAAAGTATTCAGAAAAATAAATAGGACTAGGATCATTAACATTAATCAATCACTTGCCATATGCCGGACACTATTTCAAGTGCTTTATATGCATTCAATTCATGTAATGCTTTCATCTACCACAGGAAATAGGTGTCTTTGTAATCTCCATTGTATACACAAGGAAACCGAGGCACAGAGAGGTAATGCAGTTGGCCCAAGAATCACATAACTTTAAAGCAGTTCTTCATTTAAAGGATCAATAAAACGGATAGGTTGGCAGCCGTGGGATTCACTTAGAATTGGAAAGGAGAATAGGAGGGTAGGGATGGGAACCGAGTTCATGTGAATTTATAACAATGTTTGAGGTTTTAAATTCCAAAAGCTTTTGTATCATTTTAGAAAGTATCTCTTAAACTCTGATCTCCCTTTAATCTACTCCAACAAAGAAATAATCAGACTGTACTAGAAAATAAGTCATAAGAAGATATGCATCGGTGAATTCTTTTGTTTGAGTGAAAGGCAGCCTCAGGCTTAAGAGTATGTAGCTTTTTCTACTGCAGTTGTAATAATTTTTTTGTTACCCAGCCCTGCTGGTATCTTCCCTTTGCCTTGCCCCAATGACCGATAGACTGCTAGCAATAATAGAGAAGAATTTTAGGAAGAAAGAAACAATACAGGAGTTTAGGGGCTGGTCACAGAAGATAATTTCTGACACTATAAAATCCTTGCTTCCTTGGTCTGCGACAAGGAAATGTACTTAATAACCATCATTTTTCTAATTCGTCTTACAAGTGAAAATCCAATACAATTCTTCAGTGGGATACACACACACACAAACACACAGCAAAGGCATTTGAAAAAGCTCACCCATTTAGATTTAATTACATACATAACTGGTGTCCTACCAAGTGTGAAAATGTTGCAACCAATAAATCAAACAAAAAGTGTTATCTGAGCAGAACCGGTGTATATAGAAGATGCATGAGAAATCAAAATTTACTGACTTGCACTGGGTATTTTTTACCCAGAGAAGTTCTTAAACAGAGCAAATGTCTGCTCTTTGAATCTGGCCTTCTTCTGTACACTTAGGTCACTTTCCCTAGAGGGTGTTCTTGTGTCAGGATTTCGAAGAGAAAAGGAGGATTCAATCTTAAAATCATCTCTGTGTTAAAGGACCACTGGATTTTTGCTTATATGTTAGATTTTAAGGACCATCTCATTTGTCTAGTACTGTTACTTACATGCTTAATTAATAATTACTAAATGAAGCTTAATTCAGAAAGATTACTTCATATTAGAGCTTCCTTGAAATGCAAGGAAGATTTGCAAACTGCTGCAAAGCCGAAGGGATTGGGGGAGAGGGACATCCAGACTCCCAAAATGTCTTCCCAGGTAGTGTCATAAAAATACATTCCTTTTAATAATAGTAATGGGATACTCTAAGCATTGTCAGCAATTTTGAGCTTTAGGAAATGTATTTTCAAATGTACCTACTTTGAATTGAAATTTCTCGTGAATGACAAACTCGGAATAAGAAAGTGAGAGAGACTGGAGTCTTGGGATCTTTTGGGCGTACCTTTGCCAAATGCAAATTGTTTGAGGGTACGGATTCCCTACATTTTTTCTGTTCCCATTTGTAATGAAATTAAATGTAAGACGTTTTCCCTTTTAATAAAACCTTGTGGAAATAATAACTCAATACACTTCATAGCTGTTGGTCAACCATGTTAAAGGCACAATCTGATCTCTGCTGACACTTTCCTAAGGAAAAGAGCCAATGAGCTGAACAACTTCCTCATGCATTGTGCATATGAAAATGAAAATGCAACAGACTTAGGATTGCAAAGGTTAGATATAAGGAAATATATATAAAAGACCAGGAACTTTTTACTTTGTCGTTAAATTATAAGGCTCTTTGTTTTTCATTGGTTAATTGGAAAGCAAAATGGCTCTCCCCTGAGTTGCAATAGTTCATTTCTTACTTTACTTTCTAAATCACACCATAAAGATCATTTTAAGGGATCAGATTGGTTAGACTGTGTTTTGCTTGCTTATTTCGCCTGTTTCAGAGTTCTAGGTTCTGACAGGGAAGCAGGCATTTAGACGGGAACAGTACGAAACAGGCAAGGTTCAGAGATAGTCTCAGAATGACTCAAGCAGAATCCATGTCCTCTTTCTCCCTAGCTGCAGATTGTGAAGTCTGGACCTGGCTCCTGCTCTCGTTTCTCTAAATATTTATCAGTGAACAATTACACATCTGTCCCAGTGGCAACAAATTTGGCCAAAGAAATAAATAAGAATGCTTTCTTTCCCCCAATATGCAAAATAATGCACAGCCACTTGAAGTTTTTTGAAACAGGAGCTTTTCTCATCTAATTATCAGACTTAAGTCCTCTTGTGTAAACACTCGTTTTATTAAGCATATGGAAAAGTGATGCTATTTCAGTATGCTCTGTTTCTCTTTTTTTATTTTCTATAATTGCCACTTGTCTGGCTCTTTCCAGTAAGTTTTTCTAGTGAGTATCTGCTTCTCTTATCATTCATGCCGATTATACTGAAATTAATAGAACTGCTTAGTAAAGTCCACTGCTTCCTGGAACAAAAACCTTTCACGCAGAAGAGAATTCCTTTCACTTGCAAATCTTTTAAGAAATACATTTATGAAAGATTGTCTGATGTGACTTAGAGTTCACTATTTGATCAGGACACTAAACCCAGAGCTGCATTTTGCAAGCCTTTTATTTTTATTTTTGTATTTGCAAAGGACTGTTCACACAAGTTTACTTAAATTGACCTTTCATACTTTAAATGAATGTAGTTTTTGCAAACCCGAGTCAAAGCAGCAAATACAAATTGTACTAACCTTAGTATATTGAATCTTCAAATTGGTGAGTGGAACAGGTAAGTCTGGCATGCCTGAGGACGACATTTCTGGTTCAGCTCCTGGAACACAGGTGACAGGCAATTTGGTTCTGATAGAGCACTTGGCTTTATTTGTTCCTTTTTATCTGCAAGGGCTAAAGTTTATTTGCATACTGGGATATGATTGGATGGAACAAACTCAGAGCAAAAAAAGAAAACGACACTACTTATTTGTAACACCTAGAGCAGGAACCCTTTGACTTTAAACTTAAATCCTTAAGAAACCAGCTCTCCAGCGTTGAAGTTGCATCTGGAGACACTGCACTATTTGCAGATGAATTAATTTACAAAACTGAAATCCGTGATGAGAGTATGCAGCGCAGCTGCTCTGGCCACTAAGTCCAGTTATTATTTTTTGACTTTTCATGCTTTGTATGCTACTATGTAACTTTCTGTTCTCTGACGGACTTAAGAGAATTTGAGGATTGAAAAAGTCTCAAAGGGCACTTGTTCTCAGTAGAAGCTGATGAGGAGAGAACCCTGGCCAGGTGTCTTCAGGACAAGGCTGTCAGGAAAACAGTCCATCTTACAGAAAAATCAGAGTGCTGTTTGGGCAAGAAAGGCTCTGTATCTAGACTCTAACCTAGGTTAGCTTTAAAATATCATATCAAGTTTATTTTGAGTGCTAGGTAAGTAGACCTACTGTGCTCTCAGAAACTCTAAATTATTTTTATTTTCTATATGTGAACAGAAAAGTCAGCAGGACTTTTAGGGAACTCAGAATTTACTGTTACAGGCACCATGATTAGCAATAGGGAAATATCATCTATTAAAACTCATTTAAAAGGAAAATAACCTTTGGTTTTGGAAGTTATCTGTACTTATCAATATAGGCAGCTGTACAAAGAATAAATTGAAGCAGGACTTCCAAATAATTCAAATTCTTAAATTAATGTTTCAAGCTGGGAACATTCAAACTGGACAATTTTTAATTGTACTGCTCTCCTTTTAAGTACAATACTTCATTGTAATGCAGCTCTAGCAAAAATTACAGTAGGAACAAGATAGAATACTTTGGATGCTCTGATTATTAAGAACTAACAACAATTTTGTCCCAGTGAAAATTGCCAGCTCTCCTGAATATGGGATTTTGATCGAGAAACTAAGAATTATTGGATAGTTTGTCCAAATCAGGTGCAGGAGCCTTAGTTTCTCTATCTTTACTTTCATAATATATTTCATAGACAAAGAGAGGGTTATTGGCGTTCTGATGGTCACAGGTCTAATAAGTGCAAGGTCAGAATTACATTTCAGGCCAGTCTGACTCCAAAACCTGGGCTCTTATTCCTGTTGACTCTCTCTGCCCTCTTCTCCACAAGAGGATTCCCGGATGGGTTCAAGGATCAACTGCTTCTGGAAGTGCATAGTCATCCTTACAGGCACTTAAGCACAACTTTCTATTCACCTAAGACAGAGGTTGGCAAACTTTTTCTGCAAAGGAACAGACGATAAATTTTTTCAGCTTCCTGAGCCAGGTGGGTTTTGTTATAACTTAACTTGACCCCACTTAGAAAAAAACTGTAGACAACAGTTAAATTAAGGGGTGTAGGTGTTTTCCAATGAAATTTCATTTGCAAAAACAAGAGGCAGGACAGATTTAGAGCATGGGCCAACCCCCTAGATGCTAAGGCAATACCGTCCCAAATGTCCTTGACTCCCCTCACTTGTGCTTGAGGACCAGAGAGAAACCTCTGTGTTCCTTCAACATTTCTCTTTCTCAATTTCTTTCTTTTTGGAAAATCATTATTTGCTCTTTCAAAAATGTGTTTTGAGTTAAATGCACAATTACACAACAGCTGTTACATAACGTGCGGAGTGGGGCTCTGGCCATGCCCAGACAGCTGTGTTTCGCTGCTTTTTTGTGCTCCCAGTTTCGCAGTTGTTTGTGGATTCAAACGCTGGTTTATTTGATGCCAGACAGTGAAAGCTCAAGGCTTCGTGACACACTTGCCATGTCATCTCACTCCTTATACGTTCACCTTTGATTGTATTTTATTGCATAATTATGTAAGAACAGTCCATTTATACCAGTCATTACTGAATGTAGGCAAAGGAGAAGCTTTAGAGATAGGTGACCACACCCGCCCATTTAATTTCAACAAATATTTACTAAGTATCATTTATGCATTGGTAATTCTCCAACCTACTCTCCCTTGAAGAGCAGATCTTTTCTACCCAGAAACCACAGGACCTGAGATTTATATTTTTGAGGTAAGCATCGCCCTGCCCTGAGAACTTTTCTTACTCAATAGGATATTACTGGGAATGGTTACATGGGTACAAGGCTTTATCAGACCACTTCCCTCCTTTACAGAGGGAAACATGGCTTTGGTGAGAACATGGGGGCCAAGGAGGCACAAGTCAGGACTAGACCCAGGGTCGTGCCTTTTCATTGTTTGCCAGGATTATGCAGCAGAAGAGAGGCAGGTACTTTACCTTGAGGGTAGTTAAAAGTAGAGGGTAGTTAAAGATGAAGTATATTTGATCTTCTTTCCCTTCTTAGGGACAAGCTAAATTACACACATACAGAGAGAGGGAGAAAGAGAGAGAGAGAGAGAGAGAGAAAGAGAGAGAGAGAGATAAGAAATATAAGAGAACAGTTTATTCACTTCTTGAATATGACTTCTTCCAGGCCTTTGTGAAAACTGGCATTATACCAAGAAACTTATAGACTATGACTTCAACCATTACTGAAACTACACTCTCCTTGTACAAGGAGCCTCTCCAGAACTCCATTCAAGTCTCAGTTTTGAAAGATAAAAAGAGCCTAACCTTCCACCCATGTGAGTAATTACAATGAAAAAAAAAATCAAATTTGTTAATGAAAGTTAATTGTATGGTGAAATAAAAATAGCTTCTGCAATGGGCTGAATGTTTATGTCCCCCCAAGATGCATATGTTCCAATCCTAGCCCCCCAGTATGATGCTGTTAGTTGGTGGGGGTTTGGGGAGTTAATTTGGTCAAAAGAGTAGAGTCCTCATGAATGGAATTAGTGCCCTTGTGAAAGAGACCCCAGGGAGGTCTCTTGCTGTGTTCCTCCATGCGAGGAGACAAGAAAAGCAGCAATCTATGACCCCAAAGAGGGCTCTCACCAGAATCTGTCCATGCTGGGACCCTGATCTCAAATTCCAAGCCTCTAGAACTGTAAGAAATAAATGCCTGTTTTTTATGTGCCCCCCAGTGTATGGTATTTTTTTTACAGAAGCCTGAAAAAACTAATACTGCTTCTTTTCATATTTCCTGATTTCAGAATCCTAGATCCATTTATTGAAACTAAACTTGTCCTGCTCGAGTCATGACAGCCCTCCCTGACCATCCACTCTTGCCTTCAGCATGGCTGAATGAGTCTGCCTGTTGGTAAACCCAGCCGTGGATCTATCTCTATGCTTGACATCACTACAATTTTAGCAGATACTGCATCACTCTTATACTTGTTTGGGTTTTAATCATTTGGAAAAAGTGGATCTTGTATGTGGCTAGAGAATCTGCGCTTGGTTAGCACGTTGGTGTTCAAAATGGAAATGGAAGGCAGAATTTGAGTATGCGAACATGTGTGTTTGTGTGCTAATTTCTGTTCATCTGCCATTCTTCTCCCATTAGCAAAATTTCCTCACCTCTGATTTCTCCTGCTCCTTGTATGTTCTTTCATTGTTTTTCTCTGTCTTGTTTTACTGAGATATGGCAGATGCCCCTCTTATATGATACAATCAGGAACACTGACTGGTAAGGTCACTAAAAGATTAAAAGCCTCTGTAAGACAATTATTTTAAACAGATTTTTGCTAAATCTGTGGGTCAAGGCCATTTCTTGGAACGGGGTCTGCTATTTGAAATGTGAAATAATCTTGCACAAATAGCGCTGACATTGTGTTGTCTAGAACTGCAGTCCCCAACCCGGGGGCCGTGGCACGGTCCATGTCTGTGGCCTGTTAGGAAACCGGCTGCACATCACAACCTGAGCTCCTCACTGCCACCTCTCCACCCCCCTACACCCCGACCCCTCCACCCTGGTCTATGGAAAAATTGTCTTCCATGAAACTGGTCCCTGGTGCCAAAAAGATTGGGGGCCACTGGTCTACATTTTTCAGTTTGTTTCCTTAAAAGTAGAGAAAGAAATTTAAGACACTAAGGACGTCAGTGAGGCAATCTATAGGTAGTCTACTTTGAGATTTCTACAGTTTTTTTTCATTTTTTTACTACTATGAACAGATTATTCAGCAATGTGTTTAGTAACTTGATATATTGAGTGTTTGCAAAATATTCAGTTTAGCTTTCATAGAAAGAACTCTCCTTCCCCCTAGTCAATAATTTAAATAACATTTAATTCAATTTTGTAATTGAAATAATAGATTCAAGTGAATAATCAAGTTTTAGGTAGGGCAAAGAGATCTCACTATTGGTAAGCAGAGTAGATTATGCCTTAATCTGAGTATTCATAGACATGAGTGTCAGCACTAACATTTTTTTTGCTTTTTAAATATTTTTTGTTTTTTAAAACTTTTAAAAAGTTTGTATAAAAAACTACAAAAGTTGGCTGGGCGTGGTGGCTCACACCTGTAATCTTAGCACTCTGGGAGGCCAAGGAGGGAGGATCATTTTAGCTCAGGAGTTCAAGACCAGCCTGAGCAATAGCCAGACCCCATCTCTACTAAAAATAGAAAGAAATTAGTGGGACAACTAAAAATATATAGAAAAAAAATTAGCTGGGCGTGGTGGTGCATGCCTGTAGTCCCAGCTACTTGGGAGGGTGAGGCAGGAGGATCGCTTGAGCCCAGGAGTTCGAGGTTGCTGTGAGCTAGGCTGACGCCATGGCACTCACTCTAGCCTGGGCAACAGAGTGAGACTCTGTCTCAAAAAAAAAAAAAAAGAAAACTACAAAAATCATAAATGTACATCTTAATAATAGTCATAAAATAAAAAAAACAAAATAACCATCACTTGGGTCAAGAAATAGAGTGATATCAGTACTCCATAGCCTATATTCTACACTCTTGTGATCACTATCTCTTTCTCTCTCTCTCTCTAGCTACCAGGATCCTACCGCCTAATGTCTCATGTTCTTTTTTCCTGATTTTGAACTTGATATAAGCAAATTATACAGTCAGAATATTTTTACAGAGGAAATTCAAAGGTGCAAGTTAATTTATCAAGTTAATTAAATAATGATTGTAGCAAAGAATGTTTTTCAGGGGATACTTCTTACCCCAGTATCCCCAGATGGATGATTCACTACCCCCTAATAAATATAAAATAACAAATACAAAATAAGCAGCAATAATATAATAAGTTAGCATTTTTATCAGTGAGGATTACTTTTTCATCCCAATTACGGTTCATGTGACAGTGCAGAGAAGTGACCATTTTCCTATACCATCTTTTGGTGGGTAATAATAGCACTTGGAAGATTATACCAAAATATTAAAAATATTCAAATCCTTGATCAAGTTATTCTACGTCTGGAAATTTACTCTAAGGAAATAATCAAATGTGTGTAAATTATGAGCAAGTATTGAAAATTTAATTTAGAAAATTGAAAAATACCAAATGGTTAGATAAATCATGGTTTAGCAACAACGACGACCAGAAAAAAATAGAGAAAATACTTAAGGTAGGCCCTGGTGACTTTTGCAACATATTGTTACTTAATTAAAAGCAGATTATAAACCTGTGTGCTATGTGTAGGGGTTGTCAAGAAATTTTGTTTGTTTCCCAATATTTGCCCAAAATCTGCAATTTGCCTCTGACCCCAGCCCCAGCATTTGGAAAGCCAAACAGCTGAATTTCTACATCAGTGTCATTTTCGGCATCCTAAATTTATGCATGATCGAACTCTGTGATTGCCTTGGTAATATATTATATAACTGTCCTTAGCTGAATAATGGCCCTGAAATGTATTCCAGGAACCTGTGAATGTTATCGTATCTGGCAAAAGAAAGTTTGTAGATGTGATTAAATGAAGAATCTTGAGATTATCCTGGATTATCAGGGTGGGCCCTATGTGAAATCACAAGAGCTTTCATGAGAGGAAGGCAAAGGAGATTTGTAGAAGGAGATGTGACCACTGAGCTAGATGCTCTGCTGCTGGCTTTGAAGCTGGTGGAAGGGGCCAGAAGCCAAGCAATGCCAGGAATGAAGCTCTGTGAACTGGAAGAGGCAGGCAATGGATTCTCTCCTACAACCTTGTAGGGAGCAGGCCCTTTTCCCCTCTTTGGAATTGACCAGTGCAACTGATTTCAGATCTCTGGCCTCTAAAATTACCAGAGAATAAATGTGTGTTGTTTTATACCACCAAATTTGTAGTAATTATTACAGCAGCTATGGGAACCTACCCAATGAAAGCTCAAGTTCAAGGATGCCAAAAAGTACATGCTATCATTGACCATGCACTAGTCATCCTGTCTGTAGTTCAGCCTTATTGTTACTGTCTAAATATTCTTATTCCAATAAAGGAAAGCTTCCTATCTGTACCCTGCAATGAAAAATTCCTCGAGTGTTTTATGTCTTGAAGATCTTTCAGTTTCAGTTTGAGTATATTTATTATATTGCAAAAGTAAAATGTGATAAATAATGACATTTGTGAAAGTATTTTTTTGTAGTAATCACTTTATTTGGACAATGTCAAACTTTAGTTTGCATTGGATTGCTTGCATTTGTTCCCACATTTTCGCCTTATACACACACCCCAGATATATAACCACAATCCAAATTTGTCTTCCAGACCCTGGGTTTACATTTCAACTCCTTGTTGGATACCTAAGCTAAATGTCACACCTGTCATGTAGCTGGATTTGCAAACTTTAGAGCCTGAATATTTGTTTTATGTGGACTGAGCAATGTTATACAAATTAGAACCATTTACATAAAACCTCATATTTTAACTTCTTAAATATCAGAAGATGTGAAGAGTGGGGTTTTTGGCTGTCTGCTGCCCATTGGAATCACCTGGGGGAATGAAAAACAAAACAAAACGAGATCTGATTCACTAGGAGTGGTCTGAGCCCAGGTGCATTTAAAGTGCCTCAGGTAGTGCTAATATGTGGTCAGCTGTCAAAACCACTGAAGCAGCTCTGGGCTTCATTGCCTCATGATGCAACCAGATGAAGCTGAGTAGTAGAGGTTCTCAAAGTTTGAGCAACAACACATCACCTGGAAACCTTTTAGAAATGCAGTTTTAGGCCCCATCTTAGACTTACAGCATCAGAAACTCTGTGTTGGGGCCCAGCAACCTGTGGTATAGCAAGCCCCACAGGAGATTGTGGTTCAAGCTCAAGTTTGAGAGCTGCATTACAACATAGACATCTAGAACAATTATTCATCCTAGCCTGCTTCCACTCCAAGTTACCTACCTAGTCCTTTGGTTTCCATTTTAAGACCCCTAAATGACCTCATTATCATTTCCCCAAACTTAATCTTTTTCTTGAATGTGCTGTTTCTGGTGATGACAAAACAACACCAACCAAACTTCAGGCATTGGTGATTTCTTTGCCTTTTTCCTATAAAACTTTTAATTTTATTTAATGAAACAATTGATACTTTCAACCTTCCAGTGTCCTGAAATTTCAGGTCTAGATTTTAAAGGGCATGTAGCTGGAGTGCTTTGTAATCAAATCTGAGAGTTTCTGCCTTCACCGTGTATTTACGTTTAATGTTTAATTTACGTTTAATATGTATTTAGTGTATATGTATGTTTAGTCCTTTTTATAGCTATCGTGATTACCGATGTAGTTTGTATTTTCTGTATGTCCTTAGACCAGTTCAGATTAGATTTTGCTGCCCATGATGGAAAACCCAAAATAAATACTCAAGATGGAAATTCATTTCTCTTTCACATAAACAGAGAATGTAAGTAGGTCGTCCAGGGCAACTGTGGTGGCAGAGTGGAAAGACACAGAGGCTCCTTCCAGCTCACTGCTCCAGCATCCCTAAAACAAGACTCTTAGCCTCCTGACAAGAGAAGGCTGCTAGAACTCCAACCATTGCATTCAAATTCCAGGTTCAGAATGGGGAAAGGAGAAGAAATGTGAGAAAGGTGTAGGGTTTTTCAGGTGGTTTCTCTGGAGTTTGGAGCTCATTGACCAGAGCTTAGTCACATGTCCTCACCTAATTGAAGGGAAAGTAAAGATCATTAGCTTTTTGTAGGCAGCCAGGCTCATAGTGAAAAATCACTGGTTGTGTTTTTAAGAAGGGAGGGAAAGATAAGTATCACAGAGGTAACAGCAGTTTCTGCCCCACACTCTTCTTCTTGCCTGTCTTCTGTTATATTGATTATAATTTCTTTATTCCTCCTTTTTCATCTCTTGTTGGAGAGAAATACTTTCTATTTTTACTTATTAATGTAATAATTTTAATTCACTTATCAATATGTATAAATGCAATCACTATCTCTCTTTCTTACAAAGAATTCAAGGATTTTTTGAACCCTTTATCATCGATTTTCTAGTCCTGGTCTATATGTTATAGTTGTCTGTTATGTATTTGTGTTCCACTTTGATTACTATCTCCCAAGTTAGTCATAATTATATCATTATTATTTGATTCAGTCAATTCCTATTTATTAAAATATTTCTTTGCCTATTGTTCCTTCTTTAATCTCAGTCATTCCTCTGGGTTTAATTTTCTTCTTTGAGAGGTTCACGTTCTTGACCAGTCTTGTCAGGAGATTGTTAATTTTGTAAATTTTTTAAAGAACTTTAAGCTTTGTTGACCCTCTTTCCTGTTGTTCCTTTGTTTCTCATTAATTTCTGTTCTTGTTATTTCCTTCATTATTTTCTTTAGGTCAAATTGTTATTCTTTCTTGATTCTTAGATCATTTGATTTTCAGCTTTTTTTAAAATTTAAAGCTCTAAATTTCTTCCTAAGCATGTCTTTAGCATCATCTACAAGTTGGGATATGGTATTTTCTTTTTCACTTAATTCAAAATACTCTCTAATATCCATTGTGATTTCTTCCTTGATTCATGTGTTATTTTGATTAAATTTCTCTATTGACCGGAGATAAATAACTTCAAAATATTTGTAGGTTATAGTGGCAAGGCTGTTTTAATGCGCTTACAAATTTAGAATGAACATATATACATTAAATGGCATATGTAGATCCCATTTATTTCTTCTCTAATTTTTTTCAATAATATATTTTGTATTTTTTATATTTAGTATAAGCAATATACTTGATTTGGATTTTTTTTCTAAACTTATTAAGGTATACTTGACAAAAAATTGTATATATTTAAGGTGTACAACATTATATGTTGATACATGTATGCATTATAAAATGATACATCAAACTAATTAACATATGCATCATCTCACATAGTTATGAAATTAATTTATTGTTCTGTTAGCTTGAAATTATATATTGTCTTTGCTATTATTTTAATGGTTCTAGAAATCAGATGTATTTTTTACTTATCAAAGTCTAAAATTAATTAGTATTTTTACTTTTTTCCTCAGCAAATCCAAATACATTAGAATATTTATATTCCTCCCAACATACATGTCATTATTGTTGGATATTTACTTGAATGTTTGAATGCATTGGAAATTATGTTCTTCACTCCAGATATATTTCAGTCACTTTTTTGTGATGAGAACACTTATCGACTCTCTCAACAAATTTCAGATATGCAATACGCTGTTATTAACTATAGCTACCATGCTGTGCATTAGATTTACAGAGCTTATTCATCCCATATAATTAAATCTTTGTACCCCTTGACCAACATGTCCCCATATCCCCCACTTCCCAACACCTGGTGACCAACATTCTTCTCTCTGCTTTTATGAGTTCCACTTTTTTAGATTCCAGATATAAGTGAGACCATGCAGTTTTTATCTTTCTGTGTCTGACTTCTTTCACTCAGATCCATCCATGTTGTCACAATTGGAAGGATTTTCTTCTCTATAAAGGCTGCATAATATTCTATTGTGTATATATCCACATTGTGGTTGTCCACTCATCCATCCACCGACACTTTAGGTTGTTACCATATCGTGGCTATTGTGAATGACGTTGCAATAAACATGGGTGAAGATATCTCTTCAAGATAACGATTTTATTTCCCTTGGATATACAGTAAATCCTCAATTAAAGTCATCTTAAGTGCTTGGAAACAGTGACTTTAAATGAAACAAAGCATAATGAAACCAATTTACCACAGGCTAATTGTTGGAAATAAGAGTTAAGTTCCTATGGCACGTATCTGGTCACAAAAATATCGCCAAACTTCTAAATAAAGACAAAAGCAAACACTTCTAACATTAAACATTGAAATAAATGTGAGCTACATGCACATTTAAGACAGATTAATACAAACAAGTAAGATGATTATTTACCCGCTTATTCCAGTTCAGTGTTGCCAGTGGCAGGAGCCTAATCCGGCAGCTCTGGTTGCAAGGCTGCAACCGACACGGGACCAGACGCCATCCCATAGCGGGGTGCACTCACACAGACGCCCTCACTCACCCTTACTGGGACCGTGTAAACACACTGATTCACCTAAGGTGCACAGCTTTGGGAAGTGGCAGGAAACGCATGCAGACATGGGGAGAATGTGCAGACTGTACACAGAGAGTGGTCCCGGACAGGAATTTATTTTTTTTTTTTTTCTCATCAATGCTATAATGAAGCCAGTTTTTAAAAAAACCATATAACTGGAGGACCTTCTGTATATCCAGAAGTGGGTTTACTGGATCACGTGGTAATTCTAAGTAAGTAACACTTTGTGGTTTTCACTGTACAGGTCTTGTACGTGATCTTTTGTCATATCTGTACCTAGGTGTTTCGTAATTTTTATGCTGTTGTAAATGGAATTTTTAATTTCAATTTTCAATTGTTTGTTGCTAGTATGTTTAAGGCAATTGATTTTTGTATATTGATCTTATATCCTGAAACCTTGCCAAAATCACTTATTAGTCCTATTATCTTTTTTTTTTTTTTTTTGCTGGAATAAGATTTTTCTACATGGATGAACACGTCATCTACAAACAAAGAATATTTTACTTCTTCCTTTTCAATCTGAGTGCCCTTTTTATTTTCTTTTCTTGCCTGGCCACATTATCTAGAATCTGCAGTAAAATGTCGAATAGAAATGGTGAGAGGCAAACATCCCTATTTTCTTTTTTACCCTAGGAAAAAACCTTCAATCTTTCATTATTATAATTTAGCTACAGATTTTTCTTGGATGCCCTTTATGAGGCAGAGAATGTTCATATTCTAAGTTTGTTGAGAGTTCTTTTATTTTAATCAGGAATGGATGGTGAATTTTGCCAAATGGCTGTTCTTCATATATTGAGATATCACATGATGAGTTGCATTGACTGATTTTTAAGTTAAACCAACCTTCCATTCCTGGAATAAATCCTACTTGGCCATGAAGTAGTACCCTTTTTATATACTTTTTGAATTTGATTGCAAAAATTTCGTTAAGAATTTTTTTATTTCTGTTTCAGAAGGATATTAATCTGTAGCTTTCTTTTTCTATAATGTCTTGGTACAGATTTTTAATCAGGATAATCGTGGCTTCGTTGAATGAGTTCAAGTATCTCTTTTTCTTTAATTTTCTGGAAGCGTTTGTGCAGATTTTGTTGTTACCAATTGAACGGCAAATCCGGTTTTGTTTTGTTTTTTATTCCATCTTGGCTGGAAGCAGAAATCTGCTCATTTATTTGCCTCTAAATCATTTTTTAAAACATTTATGCATACACATAATCTACAAATTCAAGTAGATCTCAAACAGGTACTTGAAATACAGACATTGTAATTATATTCGTTTATACAATTATTCCAGTATATTAGTTTAGATATAGTGACATATCTTTCCTTTTTATTGTTCTTTATTCCTGCATCTTCAAACTTGTACCTGAGATAATTTTACCTCCACCTAAAAAAATACCATTTCATGATTTATTTCTCTATTTCTTTTAGTGAGAGTTTGCTGGTGAGGAATTATATCAACATTTTTTTTTGGTGTAAATATATCTTTATTAAAATGTGTATATGTATACCATGGAGTACTACTCAGTCATAAAAAATGGTGAATTACCTATTGTTTTTTCCTGGATGGAGCTGGAGCCCATTCTTCTAACTGAAATATTATAAAAATGAAAAAACAAATACCACATGTACTCACCATTACATTGGTACTAATCAATCAACACTAATGCACACATATGGGAAGTATAATAACATTCATAGGGTGTCGGGTAGGTGGGAGGGGGAGAGGGGAGGGGTAAATTTACACCTAACAGATGCCGTGTGCATGGTCTGGGGCATGGACAGACTTGCAGCTCTGACTCGGGAAGTGCAAAGGCAATTTATGTAACCAAAGCATTTGTCCCCCGATAACACTCTGAAATAAAAAAAAAAAGAAAAAGAAAAAAGAAAATAAAATATATCTCTGTTTTACCTTCATTCTTCTAGTATATTTTATATAGATAAGGAATGCTAGGTTGTCAGTTATTTTAGCACTTTGAAGATTCCACCCCAGTGCCATCTCCTTTCCTTTGCTTCTGTTGTGTCATTGCTTGTCAATCTTGTGATTGTACTTTTGAAGGAAATTTGTCTTTTTTGTTGTTGTTCTTGTTGCTAAAAGTATTGTATTCTCTTTTTATCTCTTTCTCTTCAGCTCCACGTAGATGTCCCGTGGTTGCATTTCTTTTGATTTATCCTGCTTCCAGTTCGTAGGGTCATAGGGCTTTTTAAATCTCAGTCTTTGTCATTCATACATTTGGGAAAGTTCTCAGATATGACTTCTGTTCTTTCTCTCCTTTCCTTTGGGGACTCAAGTTATGTTTTAATAGATCATGTCACTACATCCTTTGGTCCTTCATCTTTTCTATGTTTTATTATTTTTGTCTCTCTATATTTCACTAAGGCAATTTTCTTCTACCTTAGCCAAATTTATTAATTCTTCCTTCAGCTGTGCCCAATTGCTATTAAACAATTTATCTAGTGAATTCTTTGTATAGGTCACTTTTAGTTCAAGAATTATTTCCTTCTTATTTATTTTTAGTTTCCAAAGCTCTTCTGTATTTTTCAGTTTTGTCTTTTAAACATTATATTTTAAACTCTGTGCCTGATGATTCCAATATCCAAAGCTTCTCAGTTTCTCTTGGTATTGTCTACTGCTCTTCTCAGGATTTTATTCAAGATATCTTTTCTTCTGATTCTGCTAGATATTAATGGGTTAAGCATTAAACTTACAAATTTCTTCGTAGAAATAATTGGAGAACTATGACAATGTTACGTTTTCCAAAGGGTGTGTGTATTTGCCACCACCAAGCTCCTGGTATCTCCAGCTCTTCCAAAACAACTATGGGCCCTAGTATTCTGCAATCAGTGTAAGAAGTTTTCATCAAAACTGTCCCCACCCTTTCTCTGCATGCTCTGGGCAAGTACCATGTGGTTGTCTGTCAATTGTGTAGCACAACTTCTCGGATATTCAAGTATACGTTTTGAAATCAGAAAATGTCCCTAAGGTAAAGGTAGCCCAAACACTGGCATTCCTTTCTGGGACCTCCATCCTGCCGCAGAATCTGGCCTTAAAGTGCTTCACTATTTGGTTAGCAATTTTATATCTTTAAGGGATTTGTTTGTATAAACATTTTACTCAGATATTCTAGTTCTTCAATGGAGGCTTCAGTCCAAATTATTTGTGTTGTCATTACTAGAACCAGAAATTGAGAAAACATTCCTTTTCCTTCTGAAATTTTCTTGATTAAAAATTTAGGTTAAATGATAATTTTATGTAACTAGATGTCCTCTTCTTCCTGCTTTTTTCATGGTATGCTCATTTTTACTATGATTCATGTAAGTGTATGCTTTATTTTTATTCTATTGGGAATTCATTTTGATACTTAAGTCTGGGTTTCACAGCCTTCATTACGTATGGAGATTTCTTAGCCTTTGTTTTTATTACACATACACTGGACCTTCTCAATCTAACCTCAGTGTTCTTGACTCTATTTCAAAATTCCCATATCTTGATCTCCCTCTGCTTCATCCTACAGAAATTCCTCAAATCAATGTCAGTTTTAGTCTGAAATGTCGATTCTCTTAGCGCGCTCATGGCCGAAGAATGACCAGACCCACCAAAGTAAGGCAAGTATGAAAATCAGGTTTATTGAGGAGAAGAAGATAGGAACATAGGGCAAGAGCAAGATATAGGTTTACAGAGCATGATGTATACACCACGGATGACGACCGGACCCATTGTCACAGCAAAAGGAGAGCAAAAGGAAGGGCACTAAAAAGGATTGGTTATGGTCTGCATCTTATTTTATAGTGTCCAGATTGGGACGCCCCTAGTGGCTCAGATGTCACCCTGGAACCACTTCGATTGTACAGTTGGGAGTTGCATTACTATGCATGTGGGGTATTCTAGGTCACTTCTGGACTCTATGGTACCTATGCTGTTGGCCCATGGGCTAGAGAGCCCTCTGCATTCTTTCGCAGCTGGTGCACTAAGTTCTGATTGGCAGATTTGTGGGTTGTTCCCTCCTACCCCAGGTATGACAGTTGCTCGAGACAGGATTAGGGTGGGGCAGGATCAAGATGGAGGTCTGGGGCCCAACCTTGTCCTTCTTCCCAGAGAAGTTGCCCCAAGGCAACAGCACCCACTTTCTTCCCTAGAAGACCCAGAATCCCTCACTATCTACCTAACATATACTCTAGTTTACTTATTTTCTATTTAGACGTTTTTGATCTGCTGTTTAGATCATCCATGGAGCTTTTAATTTCCATGACTTTTTCAAGAGCTTTATCTGATCTTTTAAAAACTATTATAATCTTTTTTGTATTGTTTTATACTGATTTAAATAGTACATTCCAGTCATTGTTTGAATAATTCAACGGATTTTGAGATGTACTATATTTTTTTGTATAATGGTAAGAAAGAAAGTCGAAAGTTCTTCTTCTAGATTAACAATAAAAATTTCAAAATAATTTATCAATTTGAATAGTATTACTTGGACAAAACACAAGTTGATTTGGAGGAGGACACAATTAAAAAACACAGCAACAATCTTCAAAGTGTGAATGTTTTAAAAGGCTTATTTGTTTAAATAACACTTCCAAGAAAGTGTTAGGGAATAGATCAGGAGTATACACTTTTATACAAATCCCATTAAGGGAAAGGAGAATCACACTGAGATGATTTTGTAAATGTCCTCAATTTATGATGTTATCAGAACTAAATGTAAGACATTAAATTGTATGTGTTCCTTTGTTACTGTGGAGGAAGAAGGAACATTTTATTCTTATCTTTCCTGTCATTGTCATTTGGGAGGGGCTGTAGTGTTAAGTCTCAGTGCTGGAACACTGACAATGAATATGAGTCTTTGTTTATGAAATTTCAAGAAAGGAAGGTTTTTTTTTTTTCCCTCACCCACAGCTGAGGTTAAGGAGCTATCACCATATTGCCTTCCCATCCCCTTTCAAAGAACATATTTTTCCATTACATTCTTTAGTGAGTATAAGCCATTCAAAGATGTGGCATCAGAATTTCTGCCTCCTCTTCCTGGAATCTCTACTCGACTGCTCTCCTTACTTGCCTATAGACCTTTTGGCTTTCAAGGCTGAAAATTTTCAAAGATAAGAATAGTTTGTTTACCTCCCAATTCTTAGTTTCCTCTTTGTTCTTTTGACTTCTGGAGATTTCTCTTCCTTCCTTCTTGGGCCAAGTGTGCATTTGATAGCTACTTATTTAATATTTTTATCTTGCATTTTTAGTTGTGTTGTAGAAGGAGAATTTTCACGTAATCTAGCCTGCTAGAATGAGTGAAATGGAAATTATTTTCTCAATCAGAAAAGAAAGAGCACAGTCATTTAAAAAAAACCTGATGATTCATAAAACTGCTAGATTTTTAAAGCTGTTCCTTTTTATTTTGTGTATATTTT
>CAUYRB010109592.1:0-22455 GCA_963574695.1 Propithecus perrieri | reverse complement strand
TCTTATAGCTGAATAGTACTCCATGGTATACATATACCACATTTTATTAATCCACTCATGTATTGATGGGCACTTGGGTTGTTTCCACATCTTTGCAATTGTGAATTGTGCTGCTATAAACATTCGAGTGAAGATGTCTTTTTTACAGAATGTCTTTTATTCTTTTGGGTAGATGCCCAGTAATGGGATTCCTGGATCAAATGGTAGATCTATTTGTATCTCTCTGAGATATTTCCATATTGCTTTCCACAGAGGTTGCACTAGTTTGCAGTCCCAGTTTTAAAGATTGTTTCATGTTAACAATATCTTTCCTAAAGTTTCAGATCATGATGATTTCATTGGCAAATTCTTTTCAACTTGTTCTGAAAAGCAACACACCAAAAATGTGTCCAATTCATTCAATAAGATAAATGTAACCTGAATTCCAAAATCAGGTAAAGATATTATAAAAAGAGAAAATGAACTCTCATTCACTGTTAGTGGGAATGCAAAATTGTATAGCCACTTTGGAACATAGTTTGGCAGTTTCTTACAAAACTAAACAGATACATGAATATAAGTCAAGTAGAAGTCACATACGATAATATTTTTTTGAATTTGTGGTGGCAAAAAAAGAACTTTTCTTTAATTTTTATTTTTTAGAGACAAGATCTTGCTCTGTCTCCCAGACTAGAGTGTATTTGTGTGATCATAATCATATTAATAGCTGATTACAACTTCAAATGCCAGGCAATCTGCCTGCTTCAGCCTCATGAGTAGCTGGGACTACAGGTGCATGTGACCATGTCCAGCTGATTTTTTTTAATTTTTATTTTTGTAGAGACAGGATCTTGCTATACTTCTCAGGCTAATCTCAAACTCCTGGCCTCAAGTGATTCTCCTGCCTCAGCCTCCCAAAGTGCTGGGATTACAGATGTGATCCCAGCCCAGAAGTTCTTAAATGAGATCTTCCTTAGTGTTTTTTATTATATCAGAATTGAATATTTTTGCTCAACCAAGGCCAATATAGAAAAAGTTAATGAGAGATGGCAGATAAATAATGTCTAGAATATTTTTTTAAAAATCTTACAAAATACTCAAAACAAAACAAAATGGAGAATCCAATAAAAATAAGTAAAAGTTGGGAATAGGCAGCACAATGATAAAAAAAAAAAAACTCTCACATTTGCAAGCATTTGAAGAGATATATTCATTTACAGTAAAATAAATTCAAATTATAACAACAATAGAATATCTAACTCGCAAAATTGTAAAATCTGATAATGCCAAGTTACCTGGTCTTAGTCCAAACTGCACAGGTAAAGGAGTAACAGTCCTCCACTAATCAGACGACAGTCACAAATTCAGGAGTTCCCAGGACCACCCTCGCTTCTGTCCAACTGACTACAAATCTAAGATTCTGCATGGACTCCCTCAGATTCACTAATTTGCTAGAACAGCCCACAGAGCTCTGGTGAAGTTATACACTTATAATTACAGTTTTATTATGGAAAAAGGATGTAAATCAGAACCTGCCAAAGGATGAGAAAAATACGGTGTGGTCTGGGGGAGTTCCAGATGCTACCGTTGTCCTCAGGGACACATTCCCCTCCCAGCATATGATGTGTGCCAGCAAGGAGAGTATTGCCAGCCAGAGAAGCTCACTTCAGCCCTGGAATTCAGAGCTTCATTGAGGCTTCATCAAACAAGCATGGTTAATTGATTAATTGGCCACATGACTGAACATAATCTCCAGCCCCCACCTCCTTTCTGGAGGTGCGGCTGACATCACAGGGCTCAAAGTCCCAAACCTCCAGTCTCAGGATGGTCTTTCTGGCATAGCTACTCCCCAGCCTGAGTCACCTGGTTAATATAAACTACCAGGTGTGGACCCAGGGGCCCACCATGAATATCAAAGACATCTTATTGCTCAGGAAATTTCAAAGATGTAAATGTTACTCCCAGGAATGGAGGGTAAAGACCAGCAAATTTTTTTGTTACACACAAATCTTGTTAGGGCTTTGGGCAAACAGAAAATCTTGCAAACTGATGATGGGAATGCAGACTGGTATCCCATTTTGAAGGCAAATTTAAAGTACCTAAGCAGATTGGATACAAGCAGAAACTATTACTTAGAAACACCACTTTTGGATATATAGTCCAGGGATATTTTCAAACCAGTTCATAAGGCCATATGTATTAGTCTGTTCCCCAAGGTATTTCAGATGACTGGAATTTGAAGACAACTTGAGAATCAACTATGCGGCAGCTATAGAAAATTAAGGGGTGTGTGTGTATGTGTGTGTACGTGTGTGTGTATGCATGCACACACTTGCAGCAGCAGTTAGTAACAATGACTTAGATGTATACTCAGTGACATAGATTTATATTTAAAATATATGGCTGCATCAACCAAAAAAGAAACCAAGTTCTATAAAAATTTTATACTTTAAAAAAAGCAATGACAATAATAAAAATTCTTCACATTTGACAAACATAGTTAAAATTCAAGAATGAATATTAAACACATAGCAATCCATGGGATGGGGTAGGGGAGTAGTATGGGGAATGGATATAAGAGAGAGATTATAAATAAAGGGAGAGCAGCCTTTGCTGTACCAATGATGGTCAGATGAAATGAGAAATGTGATTACCACTCTGATCCTATGTTTTTTTTTTTAAAAAAGGCATTTTCAATCCCATTCCCATTATATTTAAGCTAAAACTTTGTTTTAATAAAATTGGAAATGTGACTATTATGTGAAAGAAATGTGTTAGTTCACTCATTTAACAAACATTTATTGAGCACCTATGATGTGCCAGACACTCTACCAATTGATGAGAATAAAAGAGAAAGCTCAGTCTCAGCTCTTAATAATTGTGGATTCCTTGAGTAAAAAGGCATGTGCACGAGTCTTTACAATATAATGCATTCCAAAAAGAAGGCCTGAAAAATTAAAATAAAATCCTAAGCACCCCCAACTGACTAAAGGACTGCTTCTTGGCCAAAGGAATCCCAGAGGAATCTTAAAAATTGAAATCCCAGCCATGATCAGATGGGAGGTCGGAAATGTCTTGTTATACTCCCTCCCTGCTAACCACCATCAGCCTTTCTCCCCTAAGAGTTTAACAGAAACTAGCCCTTTCAAAAGAACTTGCTGTACTGCTAATTTCAACCAGTTGCCTAATACTGCTCCTCCCTTTTGTAGTTTTGACACAGCTGACCTGCTTTCCTTCCTGATAAGAGACTACCTGACTACTCACAGACTAGTTCCAACCTGTCCATGGTGGCTGCACACAGAGGGCATTCCTGTCCTCTGCTCCACTGTTTATTGTCAGAGGGTTGAAAATGCCACCTGGGATCATGCTAAAGCTGCCATTTTTTAAACATGGGACCCACGAAATGGCATGAAGTTCAACTGAGCATGCGCATGTTTCTCTTTTCATAAATATTCATGACGTCTACAGCTTACTAAATATGTATATTCTGCCACCCCACTCAGCATTAATTCCTGTTCCCTTTACCCCTCTGTCCCAAGTGCTTGCTCTTGGCTTCTGCCTGAAGCTATGCTTCCCAGCCCTCAAGATGGCTGGCTTGCAGGCAGAGACTCTATGAGAAGTAAACCTTTCCTTTCCAAATTTATGAACCTGGTGATCCTTCAGTTGACAGGCCTATAGAAAGAGCTATAGAAATGTGAGGAAACTGATGTATTCTCTCTCCAGACCATATATTATTTTGCCCCATGCACTCTGTACTTTGATCATCATAATACTATTGCACTTTTAAAAATATTGCTCATTTTTTGGATTGCTCGAGGACAGGCAATTGGTCTGTGTTGCTCATTGTGGTATCATGAGTATCTCCCACAAAGTGGAGGATCCAGTTGGTGCTCCACAAACATTTATAAAATGATCAAGTACATGAATGGCCCCTGGTTAAAATTTCAGAAGTATAGTTTTGTTCCCTTAGAATTTATTTTCAGAAATTTCAGCAGAAGATATGTGGCTGACATTCCAGAGAAAATGCTGATGTTTCAAATTTTCAATAAACTAATAATGTCCATGAGATTACAAGCAAATATTTTTATCACTATCCCAGTGTGTGATAATTCTAAATTAAACCATTGCAGTTTAATGCTGTTATTCGGTTGAATGCCCACTTTAAAGGGCATTTTCAATGCCCACTCTGAGTCAAATGTGACTTTAGTTGCTGAGACTTGAGAGATGAGTTAAAGACAGTCTCTGTCCCTAAGGAGCTCACAGTCCATCTACATGAATTAATTCCAAGTACTCGAGTGTGTAGAAAGTCAGAAAGTGGTGCAAGAACCCAGAGAAGGAAATAAAATGTGCTATAAAATTGAAGAAGCTAAGGTAAGGGCAACTCACAGGACAGATGATGTCTAAGCCAGATTTTAAAAGAAAAGCAGGAGCTTACCATCTGGACAATTAGGAAAAGGCATCCAGTTAGTATAAACATCGTATCTAGAGAGTCAGGAATAAAACCAAGGAAAGAATCAGGTGTGGCTGAAAAACAGTTTTTTGTTTTGTTTTATTGCATTTTTGTAGGACAGACTCAGGATGAGCCTGCAAAGTGAGTTTGGGTACCAGTTATGGAGACTGGAATTTCAATTTTATTCAGTAGGCAATGGGAAGTGATTAGCAGCCTTAAAGCTATTTCATTTATTTTCTTCCTAGAGTTGTAGTTTCTTGACTCACTAAGTTTCTGGTTTATGGAAAAACATCATTCCAAATTGATTAAAAAAGAGGTTGAGAATTCATACATCACTATTCTTTCCAACCATGTATTAGCACTTGGATTTGGCTCATAGATCCAATTCATTCTAGAACACTCTTTTGAGGTTCATATTCTTGTGTGGGGTTAAACATGCCAGAGCCACAGTGTTTGCTGAATCAGGAATATAACTAAACTATCAATATCTCAACTTGACAAAATCCATATCTACTCACTTGTATTCTGCCGCAGACATTAAAATTCACTGTGGAGAATGGAAATTTGTTACACACATATATGGTAGAGTAAATTAAATAAAAAAGAGTAATGTGAGGCTGCAGACTCAGATAAATGGTGTATAAATCCACATATTAAATTAAATGTTTCACTGGGCAATGATGAAGTGTTATACATTTGCTCTCTCTTGATGTATAAGAAATTGATTAGCTAAATTTCATATTCACAAGGTAACTGAATGACACTCATTTTGCATAATTCCTGAAAGGGTTCTTAAGATATATGACAAAAGTCGACCAGGATCCTAACTCAAAAAGTAATTTCTCACCTGTATATTTTACAAGTGAGCTGTGAGGATGCAAGAATTTTGAAAAAGCAGCAAGAACATTTCCAATGCCATAACCGTATTAATAAAGACTTGCTGTTTTCATTGTCATGCCCATTCTGTTGACATGCATATCCTAGACAATGTGGGTCTGGGAAGTCAGCATTTTGGGTATCTTGTTATTTCACAAGAAATATATGGTAATTATTGGGGCTTGCAGTGCCTCTTCCTGCAAATCTCTAAGAGCACTGCATGATTAAGATGCTGACACTAAAGTCAGTCCCACAGAACAATGACCTTGGGGACTTTGATGAGGTGGATACATAGGCAATTGAGGGTCCTTTTGCTTTACTAGCGACCAGTGATATAAAGTTTGGGTATAGATGGACCATTTACTTCCTTTCAGTAAGGCAATTTGAGATCATTTATTTACTCTGTTTTTTTCCATGTTTCATGTGAAATGACTAAAAAACATGAACTAAATGTGGAAACAGATGTACTGGTAACACTGAAGGGATTTAGACATTAAAAAATATGGTCCAAACTCAGGAATTTAGTGGTAAGTGGTAAACCACTGCCTTACATAACACAGAACAAGATCATGTGGATGGGAAATTAATGAGTCTGTACTCACAGGAACAAACACAAAGAAAGAAATTGGAAGCAGCAGGGGCTGAGAATCACCGGACACTTAGAGGTCACGACCTGAGGATAACTTGAATAACTTCAACAGTTCCTCACCGTACCACATCAACAACAATACCCTGGCACGCATACCAATTATTCTTTTAACACAAATAAGTAAGTGAGCAGACCTTGAAGATTGCTACAAGCAACTCCTGAGAAAGGCTTAAAAAGGAGGAACAGCTCCTCCGCTAACTCAGACATGGCTAGCAAAGCCGTGTCCTCCCAGGTGTACGTACCCTTCTAAGTAATTCGAAGCCACCTAGGACAACCACAGACTGGACAAATAAAACTACAGTGAACAGCAGCTTTCCCAGTTTCCACTTACAGTTGGGAAAACTGAGTAAAAGCACCACACATGATACAGTTAAGGAGTAAAAGGGGGATATAATGAGGATTTACATAGTCCATTTGGAATTATTTTAGTCTCAGAAACAGAATAAAACATAAGAAAAACTCTAATTGGTATTTGTATTAGGATTTAAGAAGACTTTGCGTTTAAGAATTATAAATAAGAAGAAACTAAAAAATGCTTAGACAAGCCCTGTGCCTCCCTTCCTCACATCTTTACTTCCTTCAGGTGTCAGCTGCACAATCACCTTACCTGTGTGGCCTTCTGGAACCTTCCTTCTTCAACCTGGAGTCTTCTCTGAAGCTGTTCTGTGTTTTGTTCTTCCCAACATTCACCAACATGCAATCTACTTACTTGTTTACTTGCTTATTGTTTGTCTTCCCCAAAAGAAGGCAGGGCCTTTTTTGGTCTGTTCATTGTTCTTTCACTCCGTTATTGGAACCATCCACGGTGCATGGCACCTGCTCGAAATCATAGAGGATAAAGAGACGAGGGCCAGTGAGAGAGTGCCTCTGACCCCAGAGGCATCCCTAACTAATTCCAGGAATAAAATAACTTTGCTTGTTTGAGAAAGTCTATTTCACGAAAGACTAGATTGTAAACATCTCTCCTACCCCAGTTCTTTAGGAATTATACTTTCATGTTAAATTATCGTGAGCGCTGTATGTGAAGTCACATAAGCTACACTGAGTTTTCCGTGCATAAAGGTTCATACTTCATGTCCCTCCAATGCATCTAGATTTGCTTTTATTGTCTTTACCACAGTAATTTTTACCCTGGACGTACATCACAATCACCTGTGAAAATCTGACAAAATTATAAAAACCCAGGTCCTCCTCACACCGATTGAAACCAAATGTCTAGGGTAGGAGCTAGTTCTTTGTAATCTTTTAACTTACGTTTTTAAATTTTATCTTAATTGACATAATCGTACATATTTATAGGGTATAATGTGATATTTCAATACGTGTACATATTGGGTAATGATCAAATCATCATCATTAGCCAATTCATCACCTCAGCATTTATCATTTCTTTATAATGAGATCATTCAAAATCCTGTCTTCTGTTTTGAAATATTTAATATTGTCTATGACAGTCACCCTACTATTAATAGCACACCATCATTGCAAATGTCAACATAGTAAAGAAGCAAACAACATCATAGTATTGTTATTTTCACCTTGAAGATGCCCTAGGGTTAGAGAAACACTGCCCTAGAGTATTAATGAATCCTAGACAAACGAGTAATATGATACCTCAGCATGACTTTGAAAGGACATGCAGCCATCTTCTTGCTATATTTCGAAGTTTTAAATAATGTCTTTTAGCACCTAAAAGTATCACAAGAAATAGAGACACTGTCTCTGGAGAGGGGAAATCAAGGTAAATTGGGGTATAAAATAGGAGGAAGACTTACTTTCCTATTTGATACTGTGTGCATGCATTACAGATGCAATAGGAGGTTAGAACTTACTCCTGTCTAACTGTAACTTTGTACCTGTTGGCCAATCTCTCTCCATTTCCTTTTCCAGTCTCTGGTAACCACTGTTCTCTACTTCTATGAGAGCCACTTCTAGGTTCCACATATTAGTGAGAACATGTGGTATTTATCTTTCTGTGTCAGGCTTATTTCACCTAATATAATGTCTTCCAGGTTCATTCATTCTAGCTTTTAAAAACTTCTCTGGAGATCCTGATACAAAGTTATCGTTGGAAGCCATTACCTTACCACTTTCTCTCTCCCTCCCAAACAGCTAACGTTTTTCTGCATTACTCACAAAATACGGCTTGATCTCCATTTCCTTGCACAGATTTGCTATTATCAGTTTTTTAGCATGATTGCTAGAAGGCAATAGAGATATGATTGGGTATACCATAGTGGTGTTATCATGTTCATGAAACATCTAGCTTATGCAGAGATGCAGTTTAAACAATATTTGATGTTTCCACCTAGTTAGGAGTGATTCCATATGCTCTAGTCCATCTCCATAGTAGTGGCAATTAAGATTCCCTTTTATACCAGGTAAAGCGCTCAATGGTCTTCGAAAGCTTACAACTGGCTTAAAGTTTTAGTGAAGCTCACGTTAGGCTATATGAGGAGATGACTAGCAGGCAAGGACAGAGAAGATCACATTTCCATGGGTACCGAAAGATACGTGGATACGATGCCTGCTCACCTGGAGGCCATACAGGAAATGAAGTTTCTCAGACTCAGGTGAGGATTCACTCTGCATGGGGTGGTGAGCTCTGCCCCGCCTGGGGCCTCTCTTGCAGCCAGTGTACTCCACTCCACTGAAATCTAGCGAGGCTGTCATAGTTAGTAATCACAAATTCAAAACTTTTTTAGTTTTCCCCTCCCCATTTTCTCTTTGGGCCCCTAGCATGCTCTCTTGAAAATAGCAAACATAAAATCACTCTTACATTTCTTGTCTTTGATAACAGAACATGACTGTGGGAATGTCCCACACCCGAGACACACAAACATTCATTTCTCATCTGTCCCCTGGGGGAAGGGAAGGAGTAGGAAGCAAATCCTCATTTTACTCCTCATAAGCTACTCTACTCATCATGTTAAATTCTCAGTGAGTCTATGCACATGTTAAGCTTTGGGTAGTTTATACTGCTACATGTCCAATAATGTATTTTGCAATTAAATTCTATATTGGCTCACATACGTTTGGTTTCTTAAGGGGGAATGTCCCAATAGGGAAACCTAGTAATTACTCAGGGTGACTATGAAAATGCAGGTTCCCTGGCATGAAATTCAAATGAATCGGAATCTCCAGGGAGAGAGGCTAAGATTCTCTACTTCTATGTATTCGAATTCACATAAATATGAGCTTCAATGCACTAAGAAAATAGGCTAGTGAGACATCAGAGTATAACAACAAATATAGCTAAATGTGCTTGAAAACAATGTGCGTTCCATCATTGCTGGTAGGAGTGGCTACATGACTTGTGGGAGCCAGTGCAAAATGGAAATATGGGGCCACTTGTTCAAAATTATTAAGAATTTCAGCGCAGTGATCTCAAAACATTAAACCAAGTGTGGGGCCCTTCAAAGTGTGGGGTCCAGAGTGACTGCACAGGTCCAGATTGGGAAGATTAATAATACTGAGAGACGGACACCTCCATAAAGACTGTACTTACTGTGATCTTTATATGAGTCACACACACACTGCCTCTAACTCATCCTCAGGAAGAACAGCTACCTATGAACTTAAGTTTTATGGAGGCGGTGTCAATTCTGCATGATGTTATTGTATCTTGTCAGATTTAGGTATCACTTGTATGAAAAGGATAGGGTTTGTCCTGTCAAGACAAGGTGATTAATACAGTGGAAACCTCTTGGATTATTTTTTTCAGACTGCTTGTTACTCCTGCATAAATGGTTCATCTTGGTCATGTTACTGCTATGTAATCCTCCATGGAGACCTTAGCCTTTATCCCCTCACATAATTCTGAATGTTTGAAAGACAGAGCAATTGTTGGTTTTTGATAGCTGAATTATTAAATAAATTACTAAAATTCTAGAGGAAAAATGCAAAAATTCCAAATGTTGGGGTTCCTTATTCTAATACTCGTTCAGGTCTCCTTTCCCCTTTTTCCCTTGCATTATACTATTTGTAATGCATTTCTCTCCCCTTTTTATCCTAGGCTAGCTTGAGTTAACAACCAATAACACAGAAATATTGGAGAGTTCTACTATATCTTAGTAATTTTTCAGCTACTATAGAAATCACGCTGTTCCAACCACAAAGTTAACTATATAACGTTGGCATAAGAGTCAGGACACATCAGAAACTTATGAACACTGCCTAGATCTTTAAAACATGTTATTTAACATACTCCCTATGTTCAAATACTGGAAATTGTGAATTCTCTCTCTATACATGTATGTAAATAAATAAATAAGAAAAAGGCATATATTCAAGGTTCGTAGGCTCTTTGTTTTAAACTCAACGAATTTTTAATGAGTTAAATTATAATAATTTCTGATCGATGCATACTCAAACATGTTCTTGTCTTTTACCATGTATCTCTGTGTGCATGTGCCTGTGTATATATCTCGGTGTGTTTATGTATGTGTACATATACACATATGATGTTTACATTTATATTTATATATAAACTACCAAAGAATGTGGGAAATGCGGGAATGTTAAATGAGAAACAGATTTTGCATATTAATTATGTGCACGTGTGTGTGCAAGAAGGATTCAGCCACCAATGTGCACATATATATGATACCCATAGTATCATTAGATACTGGAATTAATTGTTTAAATAATAGGAGTTACTTTTCTAGATTTTGAATATATATTTACAGATACTAAAAATAGATGAAGACATGTAATTAACAGCACTCTGATAGCTTTAATGACAGAAACAGATGTTCACATTTAAGGCATCAAATCTGAGTGGTTATCATTGAAGTGTTGCTTGTGAGCAGTATTATGGTCCCCTTTTCACAGGAGAGAATATTGTAATGCAGATTATTGTGATTGTCTGAAAATAACTCCATGGCTGACAATAGTTTTTTTTTTTTTCTTTCCTACTCTCTTATTTGACAGTTAAACGGGGACTGCATTTAACAAGCACAATTATGTCCTCCCCTGACTATTATGCTGCATTTAATCAGACTTGCTTGAAGAAAGCCCACAGAGGCGTGTTCAAGCTCAAATTCTTCATTTCCATCAAAATCAAAACTGGGTATTCTACGTATTATGTTTCTTAACATTTCATCACTAAAAAGTGAGATAAATGATAAATCTACTAAACAAGATTAGAATTAAGTTTTATAAAAACAGAGTCTAGGAACTTACTCTGAAATTTTTGACTCAGAACTAGTTTTTTTTCTTTTTTCACAGAAAGATGAAAAATCAATTCTATAACATAGCTGGCTCACTTTTAGGAAATTATAATCCTATTATATCTTATCTTATGCATTTTCAATTTTCACGTATGGTAGCCCTCCTGCAAGGGATCTAAGCATTTCTTTTCATTCCTGAATTCATATCATTTCTAATAACAAAGGATAAAGGCTTTTGGAAGATTTGAGGACTCCATTATTTGACAGTTTTATTTTAACCATTGAGTTTGAATATTTGGAAATATATTAAGTAAAAACATAACAAATTCACAAAAAATCAACATTTCCAAATATTTTTCCACATTAATTATTCATCAACAACTGTTAAAACTTGGTGTTGTATCTGTGTAAGGAAGGTAAACTTTATTTAGCTTCTTTATACCTTTGTTGGACGTTTTAACTTGTTTTTCAATTTTTCTCTATTATGAGTTATACTGAGTTGATTTTACATAAAATTTTGCTTTAGCTATGATTATTTTTTCAGGGTAGACTTTTAGTGTTGTTTCAGTGGATTAAAAAGTGGGAAAATGTTTCATTATTATTTAAATTTTCATTTCCTTTCAGCATGTTCAATATATTAATAAGACATTTAAATTTCTCCCTCAATTTTTGTTTTTTTTCTTTTATTATTTTGGTCACTGATTGGTCCCAGTTATAGGTAGAAGGATTTATTTTTATAAAGAATATTGACACTAGTGAGTATTACATGTTTGCAAATATTTTCCACAGGTTATGGTTTGTCTTTTTACTTTACCTTAACATATTTATTTGTATAAATGCATACAGACATTTTTAATTTTTAGTTGCCAATTCTATTGAATTTTTATTCTATATTTTCCTCATTGCTTCTCATTATTAGATATTCATAGTTTTGCTGTGTTTTCATAGGAACATTAAAAATGTAACACTTCATTAAAAATTATAACACTAAGCCAAATAATTCTGTTTTTTAACCTATAAAAACAAGCTTTTCATCATAAGAAAGAAAATACTATTACCATAATCTGACTTTGTCATTGTGTAAAATGCCCCTAATAATAATTCTATACAGAATACAGGTAGATATATTCTTTATTAATAAATGTCACCATTAAACATGTCCTTTCACAGATTTAATAGTCCATAGAAGTCTGTAAGCACCAATGCTTCTATTCTATTAAATAATAGTAAAATACAGTTTTATTCACTAGTTATCTAGGTTTAGAAATCGACCTCAATTTGTTATGTGAAAAACAAATACACTAAACAATTAAGGAGAAAATTTTATTCAGGCTATTGCAATAAAGTGAATATTCACTAATGAGAATCATCTGAAAGAAAAGGAAGGAGACTTGGGGCTTAATGGAGGTAGGTATGTAAGGGATTTATTCACCAATCTTACAGAAGTCATGAGAAAAAATGGAAACAGGTTTTACCTTGGAATATATAAGGGGAAGGTTGCTTCTTTGCAACCAGTGATTGGCTGGTTTCTAAGCACAAAAAGATTGGGGAGATGCGTATTTCTTAATCATTTCTGGTTTCCAAGAACATAGAGCTAAGGTAAAGCCCCAAATTGTCATTTAATATGTAATGTCATGCGGATCAAAGACACATTTAAGTATTGACTGTTGAATTCTCTGATCATTTGTCTTGGTGAGGTGGATACATGAACAAACCTGATGATTAATTACAAACAGACAATTCTGATATTTTCAGAATCAAAAGATTCACTAATTTCTTCCTATCCACAATGTAACTGCCTGAAGAAGGTATTTTTAAATGAACTATAGCTATTCATAAAACATTTTAAGACCTTCAAACATGGGGAAATTATTTTCTTGCACCAATCCAAAGACTCCGTAGGGTACTCCAAGTACTTCGTTGAAGTACTGAAGTAAAGAAAATGTGTTCAGAAGGCAGGCTCATTAGTAGGCAAATTGTAAAAGGAGCAGCTACCATAGATTTTTTTGTTTGTTTGTGTCTCATGATAATGAAATTTTGCCTGAAAAATAGAGCCAAGTGACTAATTGTGGCTGAAATTGGGCAATTACTCCTCAAATTAGCCAAATGCAGGTGTAATTATTATTTTAATAATACCAATTGCTCAGTGGTAATTTCCAAATGGGAGCCTACATTTGGTGGAGACAAGAACTCCAGCTACGTGCCACGTAGCAAATATAATCTTACAGGAAAAATATGAGTGAAATTAATTTATATAGAGAGAGACAGTCGGGAAATCATGGAGTAAAGAAGAGATCAAGTGCTAATATTACAACATTAAATTTTCTATGAAAACGGCCATAGAAATTTTCAAATGGGGAAAAATATCCTAACACTTGAAGTTAAGACAAGTATTTAGTATATATGAGAATCCAAGTGGATTTCTGAAACCGATCATAGTTATCGAAATTATTTTAAAAAGTCACATCAATGGAAAATTACTACTCTATGTTCTCATAACTTCTTACATTTCTATTCCTTTATTTTTAATTATTATGGGTGCATAATAGTTATATAACTTTACAGGCTATATGTGTATTTTGATGCAAACATACAATGTGAATTTATCAAATCAGGGTATTTGGGGTAACCATCACCTCAGGCATTTACCATTTCTTTGTGTTAGGAACATTCCATTTCCTCTCTTTTATATCTTAACCTTGTGTACTTCAAGTTTGCTATTTTCTCTTATTAGTTCTGGGAGTTTTCTTTATTGTCGTGAATATTTTGAGATTTACTATATAGACAATGATGTCATATGCAACGAAGACAGTATTATTTCTTTCTTTTCATTCTGTATAGCTTTTATTTCCTTTTACTGTGTTATTGCATTAGCTAGGACTTCCAGTACAATGTTAAATAGAAATAGTGAGAGATTTCCTTGCCTTGTTGTTCATGTTACCAGGAAAGCATCTAGTTTTTCACCATTCACTATGATAACTGCAGGTTTCTTGTAGATATCATTTCTTAAGAAGAGGAAGTTTCCCTCATTCCTAGTTTGCTATTATAAATGGATTTTGGATTTTTCTCAAATGCTTTCATATTTTAATTTCTCCTCTTTTATTTTTCATAATAATTTTTGTCTTCTCTGTTTTTCTCTGTTACCTTGAGTAGCCCTTTGTCAATTTTATTGTTCTTTTCACAAGACCAGATTTTCCTTCTATTGATATCCCTTCTCTATTAATATCCCATAATTTATTTACCTCTTCTCTTTGTTTTGTATTGTCTTGTGCATACTTTAAGTTTAATTGGCTCCTCTACTTTTAGTTTTCTAGGTAGACACATATTATTGATTATAGATCTTTCTTTTTTTGTGTTGTATATGTTCATTAGTATAAATTTTCCTATAATATTTTGCTGCATTCCACAGATTTTGATACATTTGATTTTCATTTAATTCAAAATAATTTTTAATATTTCTTGGGACTTTTTGATCCATATATTATTCAGAATAATGTGTTCAATCCGTGCTGTTTAATCTCCAAGTGTTCGTGTGTTTTCAAGCTATCTTTCTGTTAATCATTTCTGGATTGATGCCATGGTGGTCTGAGAGCATATTTTGAATTACTCTGATTCTTTCATATTTGTTAAGATGTGTTGCATGTTCCAGAATGTGGGCTATCTTGGTGAATGGTCCATGTGAACTTGAGAAGAATATATTTTCTGCTGTTGCTGGTTGAAGTATTCTGTTTTTCAGCGAAGTACACTGTTTAATGATGTTGTTCAATTACGTTTTTCCTGATTTCCTGCCTGCTGGATCTCCTATTATGGATAGAGGGGTGTTGAAGTCTCCAACTATCCTAGTGGATCCATGTATTTCTCCTTGCAGTTCTATGAGTTTTCCCTCATTATGTTGCCACATTGTTTTTATACACTACGCACTAAGGATTGCCTAGTCTTCTCGGTGAATTGACCACTTTATAATTATGTAATGCCTCTGTATAACTGAGATTTCCATGCTGTGAAGTCAACTTTGCCTGAAATTAATATATAGCTATGTCAGCTTTCTTTTTGTTAGTGTTAGCATGGTATATCTTTCTTCATTCCTTTGTTTTTAATGTATTTTTGTTTGTTTAAAGTGGCTTCCCATTTGACAACGTATTTTACGTTATAATTTTTAATTCACTATGACAGTGCTTGTCTTCCAATTATTGTATTTAGACCATTGACATTTTATGTAATTATTGATTTAGTTGGGTTAATATCTTTCTTCTTTATTCTTTTCTTTGTTGTTCTTTCTTTCCCATCTTACATTTTTTTTTCTACCATCTCTGATTTTATTATGCATCTTACCTGATTCCATTTTTTTCTCCTCTCTTAGCATATCAATTATAGGGATTTTCAAAATAGTTTTAGTGATTGCCTTTCAGTTTAGTACACATTAACAACTAACTAAAGTCCTCTTTTGAGTAACACTATACTACTTCACTGGTTGTGCAAGTACCTCATCAAAAATTATTTTCAATGTCTCGCTCCCTGTCCTTTGTAATAATAGCATTGCTATCATACATATCACTTATGTTTAAGCTATACCAAATACATTATTGCTTTTTGTATTTTGAACAATCTGTCACTTGTCAGATTAAAAATTTTGAAAACCTGTTTTTTTTTACCTTCAGTTATTGCTTTCTAATGGTCTACTTTTCTTTATCAGTTTTCTCTTTTGTGAGAATTTTTTTGTAACAGTTCTTTCAAGGCAGATGCACTGGTGAAAAAATGTCCTTTTGTTTGTTTGTTTGTTTGTTTGTCTCAGAAAACCCTGATTTCTCCTTTGCTTTTTTAAAAAAATTTTATTTTTAATCATTATGGGTACATAATAGTTGTATATATTTATAGGGCACATGTGATGTTTCGATACAGGCATACAATGTGAATTAGTCAAATCAGGGTAATTGGGGTACCCATCACCTCAGGTGTTTATCATTTCTTTGTGTTAGAAACATTCCAATTCCATTCTTTTGGTTATTTTAAAGTATATCCTAACTTATTGTTGATTAGAGTCACTTTGTTGTGCTATCAAATATTGTTTATTCTATCTAACTGTCTAGCTATATTTTTGCACCCATTAACCACCTCCACATTATACCCCACCCCCGCTACCCTTCCCAGCCTTTGGTAACCATCATTCTACAGTCCATCTCCATGACATCAATTGTTTTTAATATTTAGCTCCCATATATGAATAAGAACCTGTGAGATTTGTCTTTCTGTGACTGCCTTATTTCACTTAACATAGTGTTTTCCAGTTCGATCCATGTTCTTGCAAATGGCAGGATTTCACTTTGTATGGTTATGTACCACAATTTCTGTATCCATTCAACCATTTATGGACACTTAGATCAATTCCAAATCTTGGCTATTGTGAATACTGCTGCAATAAACATAGGAGTGCAGATATCTTTTCAACATACTGAATTCCCAACTTTTGGATATATACCTAGCAGTGGGAATGCTAGATCACGTGGTAGTTCTAGTTTTAGTTTTTTGAGGAACCTCTATACTGTTCTCCACAGTGGTTGCACTAATTTACATCGCCACCAACAATGTGAGAGGGTTTCTCTTTTCCACACCCTTACCAGCATTCAGCATTGCTTGTCTTTTTGATAAAAGCCATTTTAACTGGAGTGGGATGATATCTTATTATAGTTTTGATTTCCATTTCTCTGATGACCAATGATGTTGAGCATATTTTCATATATCTGTTGGTCCTTTGTATTTCTTCTTTTGAGAAATGTCTATTCAGACCCTTTGCCCATGTTTTAATAGGGTTATTTGTTTTTTCCTATTGAGTTGTTGGAGCTCCTTATATATTCTAGTTATTAATCCCTTGTCAGATGGGTAGTTTGCAAATATTTCCTCCCATTCTGTGGGTTGTCTCTTTACTTTGTTGATTGTTTCCTTTGATGTGCAGAAGCCTTTTAGCTTGATGTGATTCCATTTGTCCAATTTTGCTTTGGTAGCATGTGTTTTGGGGATATTACTCAAGAAGTCTTTGCCCACACCAATGTCCTGAAGTGTTTCCCCAATGTTTTATTTTAGTAGTTTCATAGTTTCAGGTCTTAGATTTAAGTCTTTAATTCATTTTGATATGATTTTTGTATATGATGAAAGATAAGGATCTAGTTTTATTCTTCTGCATATGGATATCCAGTTTCCCCAGGACCATTTACTGAAGAGACTGTCCTTTCACCACTGTATATTCTTGGTAACTTTGTCAAAGATAAGTTCACTATAGATGTTTGGATTTATTTCTGGGTTTCCATTGGTCTATGTGTCTGTTTTTATGTCAGTACCATACTGGTTTGGTTAGTAACGGCTCTGTAGTATAATTTGAAGTCAGGTAATATGATTGCTGCATTTTGTTCTTTATGCTCAGGATAGCTTGGGCTAGTCTGGGTCTTTTCTGGTTCTATATAAATTTTAAGATTATTTTTCTATTTCTGTGAAGAATGTCATTAGTATTTTAATGGGGATTTCATTGATTATGTAGATTGCTTTGGGTAGTATGACCATTTTAACAACATTGATTCTTCTAATCCATAAGCATGGAATATCTTTCCATTTTTTTTGTGTGTCGTGTTCAGTTTCTTTCATCAAAGTTTTCTAGTTTTCATCATAGAGATCTTTCACCTCATTGGTTAAGTTCTTCCCAGGTATTTTGCTTTATTTGTAGCTATTGTAAATGTGATTACTTTGTTGGTTTCTTTTTCAGATTGTTTGCTGTTGATGTACAGAAATGATACTGATTTTTGTATGTTGATTTTGTATCCTGCAACTTTACTGAATTTGTTTATCAGTAGTTTTTTTTTTTAAGAATCTTTAGGTTTCTCTAGATATAAAATCATATCATGTGCAAACGAGGATAATTTGACTTCTCCTTTCCAGCAATTTCCAATACTATATTGAATAACAATGGTGAAAATGAGCATCCTTATCTTGTTCCAGATCTCAGAGGAAAAGCTTTTAGTTTTTTTCCAGTTAGTGTGATACTAGCTGTAGTTCTGTCATATATGGGTTTTACTGTGCTAAGATAAGTTCCTTCTATACCCAGTTTTTGAGAGTTTTTATCATAAAGAGATGTAGAATTTTATCAAATGTTTTTTCAGCATCAATTGAAATGATCATACATTTTTTGTCTTTTGTTCTGTTGATATGATGTATCACATTGATTGATTTGCATATATTGAACCGTACTTGCATCCTTGGGATGAATCACACTTGATCATGATGAATAATCTTTTTAATGTGTTGTTCAATTTAGTTTGCTAGTATTTTGTTGAGGACTTTAGATCTATGTTCATCAAAGATATTGGCCTATAGTTTTCTTTGTTGTTGTTCTTTGTCTGATTTTAGAATCAGGGTGATAGAAGCATCATAGAATAAGTTTGGGAGTATTACCTCCCACTCAATTTTTTGAACTAGTTTAAATAGGATTATATTCTTTGAATGCATGTTAAAATTCAGCAGTGAAACCATCGGGTCCTAGGCTTTTCTTTATTGGTAGACTTTTTATTACTGCTTCTAGCTACTTGTTATTGGTTTATCTGGGCTTTGGATTTCTTTCTGGTTCAATCTTGGTAGGTTGTATGTATCTAGGAATTTATTCATTTCTTCTAGGTTTTCCAATTTATTACCATATACTTGATCATAGTAGTTTCATGATCCTTTGGATTTCTGCAGTATCATTTGCAATGTCTTCTTTTTCATTTCTGATTTTGTTTATTTGTGTCTCCTCTCTCTCTGTTTTTTTTTTTGTTTTTAGTTAGCCTGGCTAAAAGTGTGTCAATTTTGTTTATCTTTTCAAAAAACAAACTTTTTGTTTTGTTGATTTTTGATTTTTTTTTGTTTCAATGTCATTGATTTCTGCACTTATCTTTATTATTTCTTTTCTTCTACTAATTTCAGGTTTGGTTTGCTCTTGTTTTTATAATTCTTTGAGATAAGTCATTAAGTTGTTTATTTGAAGGTTTTCTACTTTTTTGATGGAAGCACTTATTGTTACAAACTTTCCTCTTATTACTGCTTTTGTTATACCCCATAGGTTTTGCTATGTTGTGTTTTCATTTTCATTTGTTTTGAGAAATTTTTAAATTTACTTCTTAATCTCTTCACTGACCCACTGGTCATTCAGGAGCATATTGTTTAATTTCCATGTGTTTGTATATTTTCCAATGTTCCTCTTATTATTGATTTCTAGTTTTATTCAATTGTGGTCAGAGAAAATACTTGATATGATTTCAATTTTTTTTTAATTCTTTAAGACTTTTTATGTGACCTAACATATGTTCTGTCCTTGAGAATGATCTACGAACTAAAAAGAAGAATGTGTATTCTGCTGCTGTTGGATGAAATGTTCTGTAAATATCTATTAGGTCCATTTGGTCTATAGTGCAGATTAAATCCAATGTTTCTCTGTTGATTTTCTGTTTGGGTGACTTCCCCAATACTGAAAGTGGAGTGTTGAGTTCTCCAGTGATTATTGTATCAGGGTCTATCTCTTTCTATAACTCTGACAATATTTGCTTTATATATCTGGGTGCTCCAGTGTTAGGTGAATATATATTTAGAACTGTGATATTCTCTTACTGAATTACCCTTTTATCATTATGTAATGACCTTCTTGATCTCTTTTTACAGTTTTTATCTTAACATCTATTTCATCTAATAGAAGTATAGTTACTCCCGCCCTTTTTTTGGTTTCCATTTGCATGGAATATCTTTTTCCATCCCTTTATTTTCAATATATGTGCAACTTTATAGGCAAAAGGGGTTTCTTGGAGACAACATAAAGTTTGCTCTTATTTTTTTACCCATTCAGCCACTCTATGTCTTTTTTGAATTGCAAAATATTGTGGGGATACAAACGTTTTGGTTACATAAATTGCTTTTGTACAGTTTGAATCAAAGTTATAAGTGTGCCCTTCACCCAGATAGCATGCAGTGTACCCAGTAGGTGTAAATTTCCCCATTCCCTCCTTCCCCTTCTCTCCACTTGATTTCTATTGAATTTTACTACCATATGTGCACATGAGTGTTGATCAGTTAGTTCCAATTTAGTAGGGGGTATATGTGGTGTTTGTTTTTCCATTCTTGCTATACTTCACTTAAAGGATGGTTTCCGGTTCCATCCAGGTTGTTACAAAAGGTATTAGTTCACATTGTTTATGGCTGAGTAATACTCCATGGTATACATATACCACATCTTATTAATCCACTCATGTTTTGATGGGCACTTGGGTTGATTCCACATCTTTGCAATTGTGAATTGTGCTGCAATAAACATTCCAGTGTAAGTGTCTTTTTTATAAAATATCTTTTTTCCTTTCGGTAAAAATACCCAGTAGTGGGATTGATGGATCAAATGGTAGATCTACTTTTAGTTCTTTGAGGTATCTCCATATTACTTTTCACAGAGGTCATACTAGTTTGCAGTCCCACCAGCAGTGTATAACCCTTCCTTTCTCTGCGTCCACACCAGCATCTGTTGTTTTGGGACTTTTTGATAAAAGCCATTTTCACTGGGGTTAGGTGATATCGCATTGTGGTTTTGGTGTGCATTTCCCTGATGATTGGAGACATTGAGTATTTTTTCATATGTTTCTTGGCCATTAGTCTATCTTTTTTGAAAAGTTTCTGTTCATGTCTTTTGCCCACTTTTTAATAAGGTTGTCTGATGTTTTCTGTCTGATTTGTTTAAGTTCTTTGTAGATTCTGGCTATTAGCCCTTTATCGGATGTATAAGATGCAAATATTTTCTCCCATTCTGTAGTTTGTTTATCATTCTATGTCTTGATTGGAGAGTTTATTTCATTCACACTAAACGCTATTATTAATTGGTAAGGAGTTATTACTGCCATGTTTTTATTTGATTTCTGGTTGTTTTGTGGTCTTCTCTTTCTTTCTTCCTTTCTCTCTTCCTTTGTTAAGAGTGATTTTCACTGGTAATGTATTTTAATTTTTTCCTTTTCATTTATTGTGTATCTATTATAGATTTTTTGATTCGAGGTTACCAAAAGGATTGGAAAAAAGATTTTATAACCAGTTATTTTAAACATATGATACCTATGCTTACAAACAAACAAATAAACAAGCAAAGAGAAATCTAATAGAAATTTTACCCTTTAACCCCACGGTCACCCACCCACTTTTTAACCTTTTGTTGTTTCCATTCATATCTTTTTACACTATCTATCTCTCAAAAAGCGATAGCTATTTTTGATAGGTTTGTCTTTTAATCTTCCTCCCCAAGATGTAAGTGGTTTATATACCACGATTCAAGTAATAGAGAGTTCTGTATTTGTGTACTTACTGTTATTAGTGGGTTGTATACCTTCAGATGATTTAGTGTTCATTAATATCCTTTTCTTTCTTATTGAAGAATGCTTTTTAGCATTTCTTGTAGGACAGATCTGGTGTTGATGAAATCCTTCAGCTTTTGTTTATCTGAGAAAGTCTTTATTTCTCCTTAATGTTTGAAGGATACTTTTGCAGGATATACTATTCTAGGATTAAGGTTTTTCCCCTTCAGCACTTTGAATATATCATGCCACACTCCCCCAGCCTGTGAGGTTTCCACTGAAAAGTCTGCTGCCAGACATGTTAGAGCTCATTTATATGTTGCTTTTTTGTTTTTTCTTGCTTCCCTTAGGACCTTTTCTTTATGACATTTAGGAGCTTGATTACTAAATGCCTTGAGGTAGTCTTGTTTGGATTAAATCTACTTGGTGTTCTATGACCTTCTTGTACCTGAATATTGGTATCTTTCTCTAATTTTAGAAAACCCTCTGTTATTACTTCTTTGAGTAAACTTCCTACCCCATTCTTTCTCTCTCTAACTCCTCTTTAAGGCCAATAACTCTTAAATTTTTCCTTTTGAGGCTATGTTCTAGATTTTGTAGGTTTGCTTCATTCTTATTTGTTCTTTTTTCTTTTTTCTCTTCTGTCTGTATTTTCAAATAGCCTGCCTTCAATCTCACTAATTCTTTCTTTTACTTAGTCATTTCTGCTATTGAGAGACTCTGATGTAGTTCTCAGTTTGTCAATTGAATTCTTAAGCTGCAGAATTTGGTTTTTTTAAATTATTTCAATCTCTTGGTTAAATTTCTCTGATAGGCTTCTGAATTCCTTCTTTGTATAGTCTTGAAGTTCACTGACCTTCTTCAGGATGGCTATTTTAAATTCTTTGTCTGAAAGGTCACATATCTCCATTACTCCAGGATTGGTCGCTGGCTTTTTGTTTAGTTTGTTTGGTGAGGTCATGTTTTCCTGGATGTTCTTGATGCTTACAGATG
>CAUYRB010109591.1:0-15749 GCA_963574695.1 Propithecus perrieri | reverse complement strand
CATCCCTGAATTAAGTTGGAGAAACCAGAGGATGCTGCCACTGTTTTCTTGTGTAGGCCATTCTTGATTTAAAAGTCAATGAAGGTCTCCTATCTAAGGAAGTCCTAGCCAGAGCAACCAGACAAGAGAAGGAAATCAAGGGCATCCAAAAGCGAACAGAAGAGGTCAAACTATTGCTCTTTGCTGATGTTATGATATTGTATCTAGAAAACCCCAAAGATTCTGCCATGAGACTACTGGAATTGATATACAAATTCAGCAAAGTCTCAGGTTACAAAATCAATGTACAGAAATCAGTAGCATTCCTATATGCCAACAACAGTCAGACTGAACCAAATCAAAGACTCAATACCCTTCACAATAGCAACAAAGAAAATAAAATACCTAGGAATATATTTAACTAAGGAGGTAAAAGACCTCTACAGGGAGAACTATGAAACACTGAAGAAGGAAATAACAGAAGACATAAACAGGTGGAAAACCATACCACGTTCACAGATAGGTTGGCGGAATCAACATTGTTAAAATGTCTATACTATCCAAAGTAATCTACAGATCCAATGCAATCCCTATTAAAATATCAACACTATTTTTCGCAGATCTAGAAAAAAATAATTCTACACTTTGTGTAGAACAAAAGAAGACCCCATATAGCAAAAGCAATCTTAAGCAAAAAGAACAAATTGGGAGGCATCAATTTACCAGACTTCAAGCTACACTACAAGGCTATAGTAACTAAAACAGCATGATACTGGCACAAGAACAGAGATGTAGACCAATGGAACAGAGCTGAAAACCCAGATATAAAACCATCCTCATATAGCCATCTAATCTTTGACAAAGCAGACAAAAACATACACTGGGGAAAAGGATCCTTATTCAATGAATGGTGCTGGGAAAATAGGATAGCCCCATATAGAAGACTAAAACAGGATCCACACCTCACACCTCTCACAAAAATCAACTCATGGTGGATAACAGACTTAAACCTAAGGCATGAAACTGTAAAAATTCTAGAAGAAAATGTTGAAAAAACTCTTACAGACATTGGCCTAGGCGAAGAATTTATGAAGAAGACCCCAAAGGCAATCATGGCAACAAAAAAAATAAATAAATGGGACCTGATCAAATTAAAAATCTCTACACAGCCAAGGAAACTATCACAAGGCAAACAGACAACCTACAGAATGGGAGAAAATATTCACATGCTACACATCTGATAAAGGGCAGATAAAAAGAATCTATATAGAACTCAGGAAAATCAGCAAGATAAAAATCAAACAACCCTATGAAAAAGTATGCAAAGGACATTAACAGAAACTTTTCAAAAGAAGATAGACTAATGACCAAGAAACATATGAAAAAATGTCCGACATCTCTAATCATCAGTGAAATGCAAATCAAAGCCACAGTGAGATATCACTTATCTCCAGTGAGAATGGCCTTTATTAAAATTCTCAAAACAATAAATGGGTGGATGCGGAGAGATAGGAACACTCATACACCGCTGGTGGGACTGCAAATTAGTACAACCTCTGTGGAAAGTAATATGGAGATACCTCAAAGAGCTACAAGTAGAACTGCCATTTGATCCAGCAATCCCCTTATTGGGCATCTACCCAAAGGAAAAAAAGACATTGTATAAAAAAGACATCTGCACTAGAATGTTTACAGTGGCACAATACACAATTGCAAAGGTGTGGAAACAACCCAAATGCCCATCGATTTTGCATGAGTAGATCAATCAAATGTAGTATATGTATACCGTAGAGTTCTACTCAGCCACAAAAAACAATGGTGAGCTAGCACCTCTTGTATTATCCTGGGTAGAGCTGGAGCCCATTCTACTAAGTGAAGTATGACAAGAATGGAAAAACAAGCACCACATGTACTCACCATCAAATTGGTATTAACTGATCAACACTTACGTGCACATATAGTAGTAATATTCATCAGGTGTCGGGCAGATGGGAGGGGGGAGGAGGAGATGGGTATATATAGAGCTAATGGGTGCGGTGCGCACCATCCGGGGGATGGACACACTTGAAGCTCTGACTAGGGTGGAGCAAAGACAATATATGTAACCTAAACATTTGTATCCCTATAATATGCTGAGATAAAAAGAAAAATAGAAAAAAAAAAAAGAAAAAAAATTCATTATGACCATTAGATTACATAAAAAAAAAAAGTCAGTGAATGTCTGGATTTTGGGAAACCATAGAATAATGCCAGTACAAAAACTGGTTTCTATTTTACCTATTAAGATAGCCATTTTATTTCTTAATTTCAGAGTATTATGGGGATACAAACTCTGGTTACATAAATGTTGCCTTTGCACCACCTGAGTCAGAGCTACAAGCATGCCCATCCCCCAGACAGTGGGGACTGCATCCGTTAGGTGTGAGTTTACCCATCCCTTCCTCCCCCCTCCCACCTGTCCTACACCCTATGAATGTTATTTCCCGTATGTCCACATTAGTATTATCCTGATTGGAGCTTGAGCCTATTCTTCTAAGTGAAGTATCACAAAAATGGAAAAACACCACATGTACTGTCTTCTTTCTGACCAAATTCTCAAGTCTTAGCAGGCAGAATCTATGTATTAATTGCTGTAACCCTAGTGACTCATGAATCTAAACTAAACTAGTGTTTGGTGTTTGCGACCCTCAAGCATGTGCATGGTTACAAACACCTCCTGCAATTACTGCAAGTCTGACACTTTCAGGAAGTCTTATCTCCTTGGCCTTTAAAGACTTCACCTTGCCGGCATCAAAGGTCAAAGACTACACAGGAGAGCTGTCCTCCATCTGTTGCTTATTCAGGAGATTGGCTCCCATTAGCTTATACTAGAAACACAGCAGTATTTATGCTGGATCCCTTTGCTAAGAGAACTATTAGAGGAAATAGTCCTGTTACTTTATGTATTATTAAAATATGATTTAGGCCGTGTGCCATGGCTCATGCCTGTATTCCCAGCAGTTTGGGAGGCTGAGGCGGGAGGATCTCTTGAAGCCGGGGGGGGGTTCAAGACCAAACTGGGCAACATAGCAAGACCGCATCTCTATATGAAAAGATAATAGAAGAATTAGGTGAGCATGGTGGTGCATGCCTGTAGTTTTCAGCTACTCGGGAGGCTGAAGTGGAAGGATTGGTTGAGTCCAGGAGTTTGAGGCTACAGTAAGCTATGATGATGACATTGTACTCCAGCCTGAGCAAGACCCTGTCTCAAAAAAGAAAAAATCAAAAAATACCCCATAATTTAAAATTATGAATATAGAACAAGCTCTGTGTAATAAGAAAACAGCAATATGATCTAAAAGAAGTGTAAACTTGCGTTAGGCAATGTGCTAATGCTTTGTACATGCTATCTCATTCAACCCACTAAGAATCCTTTTAGGTATCATAGGACAAGTAACTTACTTAAAAATTGCGTAAGTAACTGATGAAAGAGGGCCGCATAGCTATTATGCTGTAATAATTATTAGAGCGTAATAGCCCTGCCATTTTTGCTGGAAAACCCTAATTTTAATTGCTGTGATATGTGCCTTCTCTCAAGATTATTATTGTTTAAGGATGAAAAAGACAGTATCAGGGAGACTCAGAAAGAAGCCTCTCACTCTATTTAGTACAAACTCGGTTCATAAAAGGCTCTGCTTCAAATCCCAGAATTTGCTTAAGATGAAAATACTTTTGAGAAAGCTAAAATGAAAGCATCAAAAAGTACTAAAGTATTCAGAAATATGCTTGCGAGGGTAGGCTTGTGAGGGCTATTTAGAATTTTGAGAGCAAAATGATGGTGTCAGACTTGCTAATATTTATTCTGAAGGATATTGAGAGTAGTATCTGAACACTACTGTTCACTTTGGGTATTCACAAAGTACCCGCCCCCCTTTTAATGACTGAGCATAATCTTAAGAGTTCCAACAGATTTGAATTAATTCGTAATGACTCATTTAGGCATTCTCAATGGAGGAGAGATTTTTGAAACTCTTAGACATAAAAATATGGATTCAGTAAAATGTTGTGTGCTTCTATGTCTGTATGAGTTCAAGAGCCAGTCTGAAATCATACACCTAAGTGAATATTTTGTTCAATGCCCCAAACATTCTCACTTTTTCTCATTTCGACATCTTTACCTTGCCTTCCTTCCGCTTTCCTACCAACCAATATTCCTTGACAATCTCTTGGACAACCCAACCCTCAGCAGCTCCCACCTGCACCACAAAACACACTCACTTAGGCATGTGGTGTCAGTGTTTCATTCTTCCTTCTTAAGAAAATTTAAAAAAGAGAAATCACATGACAGAAATTAGCCTAAATTCTTACTCTTAGGAGTTTTTCCAATTTAATACAGGTCAAGGTAATAATTAAAAAAAATTAACCTCTATAATTTTACAGCCCCTAACTTCCCCCTATGCATAGTAGAAACGTTTGGGAGGCCAAAGAGTATCCTACTACACACTACTCCTCGTCTTTTTTTTTCTGTCCTCAAGAATGCCCTTAATTCTTAGTAGGAAATGTTGACTTTTAAAAAATGTATCTTCTTTTATTTGAATCTTATATCGAATAGAATAATTATTGACTTGAAAATAGCTGAAATAATTGTCATGGGTTATAGATTATATGAAGAATGAATATTTCTCTGAAAATGGGAAAATAAAAAAAAATCACTTAAATAATAGTGCATTAGTATTTTAAAAGTCCTCTATATGTGGAAACGAGTGCTGCCAATCTGGTAGGTTTTGGAGATTTCATTTTTTTTTTTTTAATTTCAAGATATAAGAAATTCCTTTTCTTCTGTAGTGGGTCCTTCCTAGTGTTGGAAAATTTTCAGAAAAAAATATCAGCCTAGTTAAACTAGTCAGCTAGAAATCTTAAATTGGATATATTATGAAGTTTTATTTTCCTTTTCATATTTGATCTGCATATTTAATTTCACAGCTTAGCAGCTAAATTTAACTTTTCAGTGATTTTTGAACCTTTAAGTTACACCTCTGTTACAGGTCGAATTGTGTCCCCTAAAATTCATGTGTTGAAGCCTTAACTGCAACACCTCAGAATGTGACTATGTTTGTAGAGAGGGCCCTTAAAGAGGCAATTAAGTTAAAATGAGGCCATCAGCGTGGACCCTAATTCAATATGACTGATGTCCTAATAAGGAGAGGAGATCAGGGCACAGAAAGCACGGAGGGAAGGCCATGTGAAAGAAGAAAGCAGGCATTGCCAAGCCAAAGAGAGAGAAAGAGGCCTTAGAAGAGACCAAACCTGCCTACACCTGAATCTTGAACTTCTTGCCTCTACAACTGTTAGAAAATACATTTCTGTTGTTTAAGCTACCCAGTCTGTTATATTTTGTTATGGCAGTGCTAATAAACTCATACAATCTTTTAGTTTAAAAGTAATTTAACATATGCACTCTGACTTATTATGATCTTATAAGTACAAAACACTAAGTCTTTAATACCTAGAGCCCTAAATAATTTCAGATTGGTTGATACAACCAGTTTCACGTTAAAAGATCCAGCAAGGACCAAATGCAAACTATCTAAAATACAAGGAGTAAAAGATGAATTTACTTATAACCTTAATCAAAATATAGAAATTCTAGATGTTTGAGACCACTGCAATTTCTCATCCATAGTTTCCTTAAAAAGCTACTAAACATGCTTGGTAGCATTTACTGTGGCTGCAGTTCATAGCAGTCTGTACACCTACTTCATGATGTGGGAAGATCTCTGCCGTTCTCTCTCAGATCTGTGAATTCCAGAGAGAGAAGAGCTTTGAGTGAAGAGACAGCCAGGGGAAGATTGCCTGGGAAAAGGCAACCACCCGGGGAAACAGAAAGATCTGTTCACATTTGGACAGATTATCTTATTTGTTTCTATAACACCTGTTGAATGAACACAAGTTTCCTCATTTTCCCTATTGCCTCATATCTATTGGGACTTAATAAATGGTTTAGTAAGAACAAATGGATATGTGAATTGATGGCTTGCTATTCTTTTTGGAAGAGCGGATCAGTAAGGATTAAGAAGAGGAGAAAATTATATAAGAAAATGTGGTGTTTGGAAAAACCACATTAAGAGTACAGATACTATACTTTTACTGTATTGCCTGAGATCTAGTCAGAAATATTTATTTATATTGAACATTTAAGTCAGAAAATAATGAACATCTTTTCCCTAGATTTATATGATGTTTTATATATTTCTTCTTAGAAATTTTTTGTAACATTAATTTCTTAAGTTTAATTTGCCTGATTTATTTTCAAGTGGTTTATCATTACTACAAAATCTGAATTGGTCTTTGAGAAAAAATGAAAGTAATATTCCACTTTTTATTTAGAAAAGACAGAATTGCTTTGCTATCAGATTGAGAGTTTTTCTCTAGATAGCACACATCAACTTACAATATTGATATTATAATGAACTGATAATGTACACACATGAGCAAATACACAGACTACACACGCAAATTGTCTTTCTCATCTTTCTAAGAATTAAAATTTTGCTGTAATGGTGTTTGATCTTGAAGGCTGAATTCAAAGAAATAAAGCTCATAAGGGGAATATAAAATACTTGGATCAATGTTTCCATCTTTTTGTTTCTTATTCTAGCTGTTTTCATCCCATGTATTTTGCTTGATGTAATGACCACCTGAGAATTCTAATGCTGTTTTTGTTTCTTACAAATACACTCCAAAAACATGTACTGGCTCAAACCTCTGCTACATAACATGAAAACAGTTTATTTCTCTTTATTCCTCCACATGAATGAACTACTTTTCTTTTGTCATGGCCCAAAAAGAGAACATGAACTCATTCTCAGATCAAATTGCCTGCAGCCATCTCATCTGATAGACCAATTTAAATCCTAATATTTAATTTACCATATTACTAAAAGTGACAAACTTTGCCAGGACTGTTTATTGCCTTTTCTCCAGCAATGAGCTGCAAAAACCACATTCTTGAAACATGAATAAGAGATTAATCTTTAAAATAATGTAATCAGAAAAAAATAAGTAATAAAATGAATTTCCAGACCTCAAAAGGCTTTATCTTCCAGAAATATGTGCTGAGCTGCTATTAGTTCAGTTCTTTGGGTGATTTCTCAGAGTGGTACAGACTGACAATTGTCATTTGTGACGTGTGATGTGGGACCCAGTAATAAAATATCGGCACCACCACTACATACACAGTGATCTTGTATGAACAGCTTTAAATTCCTGAACTTCACTTTCACTTTCAAATACTACATTCTGATTCTAAACCACTGAAGGCTTCTAGTGAGTAGACCATATTTAAACAAATCTATTTTAAGCTGTGTAACTATAGACTAGCATGATGTCTGACATATAATTTAATTAATATAACTAAAACAAAATAATAGTTTTAATAGTTTAATAGTTAATAGTATATCTAATAAAACTAAATCATAGTTTTATCAACGTAAAACATTAAGCTTCCTAGCTCTATGCATTTTTACTGTTATACATTATAAATAACATTTAAGAATTGTCTAAGAGGGTTTGTTACTTGTCTTCTTCCCTGTTTCCCTTTCAATAGTCTTTATCATGAGCTATTTAGGTCTATGTAAGGTAGGAACATTCCAAACAGCCTCTTTACTTCCTCTCTTTTCCTCCATTTTGTGATGGTTTATTGACCTCATATAAATTAGGATTTTGTAGTCTGTTGTTCTTAAGGACACATATGTATTTTCTTTTACTATTGGTTATTTAAACTGTATATAAGGTACAGTTATAAGAGTCAGAGAGCATTACATTTTTTTTTTAATTTCAGAATATTACGGGAGTACAAAACTTTGGTTACATATATTGCCTTTGCACCACCCATGTCAGAGGTACAAGTGTGCCCATCCCCTACACAGTGCACACTGCACCCATTAGCTGTGAATTTACCCATCCTCTCCTCTCCCCTCCCACCTGCCCGACACCCTGTGAATGTTACTTCCATATGTTGGGACGGTTAGTTATATGTGTCAGCTTAGCTGGGCCACTGAGACCAGATGTGTGGTCAAGTCTGGATGTTTTCGTGAGGGTGTTTTTGAATGAGATTAACATTTAAATCTGTGGACTTGGAGTAAAGCAGATTGCCCTCCATATTGTGGGTGGGCCTCATCCAATCAGTTGAAGGCCTTAATATTAATAGAATAAAAGACTGACTGGTTCTTTATCTGCTGCAGAATCCCCTCTAAAAGAGTGGATTTTAAATGTTCTAGCCCCAGAGAAATGATACATGTAATATATGAGGTGAACAATATGTTTATTTATTTGATTATTCTACTATGTATACATGTATCAAAACATCACATTGTAGTCCATACATATATAATTATTATATTTCAATTAAAAATAAAATAAATATAAAAATAGAAATGATTTAAAAGTAGAAAAATATATGGCTAACTTGAGCTCATGAAGAGAGAATTTTGGTTATACATATTTTTTGAGAGAAACATAGCTCAGTGGACCATCAACTCCATGAGGGAAAATGACATTCTATTCAGTGTTCTAGTTCCCAGTTGGGCCAATAAGTGTGCTTGAATGATTCAGTGAATGAATTAATATATACGTGTTTTGAATTCATGACATCACTTTGCTGTTTACTCCCTTCACAGCAATCCTGAGTACGCTCATACAGCTTTGTTCCCAAAGATGCTAGAAGAGCTGAATTCAGGCAATTGTTCATTACTGATACACAGTAACTAGAGTCATTGTTTAGTTCTGCAGGGCAGCTATAACCAATTACCACAAGCCGGGTGGCTTAAAACAATAGAAATTCATCCTCTCACAGGTTTGGAAGCTAGAAGTCCAAAATGGAGGTGTCAGCAGGGCCATCCCCCCTCTGAAGGGAAGAATCCTTCCTTGCCGCCTCTTAGCTTCTGGCTTGCCACCTGATCCTTGGCATTTCTTGGCTTGTGGCAGAATAACTCCAGTCTTTGCCTCTGTCATCACATGGCCTTCCCGTGTCTCTCCCTGTCTACAAATCTCTTTCTCCCGATAAGGACATCAGTATTGGATTAGGGTCCACAATAATCTAATATGACCTTCTCTTAACTTGGTTACATCTGCAAAGACCCTGTTTCCAAATAAGGTCACATTCACCAGAAATTCAACATCCAACACTTATAATCATAAATTACATGTATATAGTGCTGCCTGTGTGCCTGTGTTGATTTATTTAATCTTTACAATGATTCTGTAGGGTAGATACTATCATTATCTCCATATTACAGAATAGAAAACTGAGGCAGAGAGAGATTATATAACTTCCAGGGTCACTTATCTGGGGTACAAATCCTAGAAGACTGGTTGAGAAGTTGGTGCTTTTAACCACTACAATCTCCAGCCTCTCAAATAAGATGGGACTCTTTCAATGAAGCAAATATTTTTTTGTTAGAGCCGGTTCCCCTCGGCCCCAGGAACAGAGAGGCAGAGTCACCGAGGCTGCAAATGGCAAAGGAGTTTATTGGCTAGCTCCAGCTAGGGTCCAAGTCCCAGAGCACCAATGCAGTGGCCTCTTCTAAGGGCTAGGACCCCGCCCTGGGGTAAAAGTGAAGCTTTTATACTTTCTTTTGCACACAACACACCGGTGGCACACGACACGCAGGTTCCACACGACACGCTGGGCATACCATGCCCCCTCCCCCCTTAGTCCATTGGTTCCTTTGAAAGTGGCTGATTGTTTTGACTCCTGATTGGTTGGCTCCAAGCCTCGGGATTTTCAATTTTTGCGCCGGCGCCAGTTTTGGTCCGCGTTTCGGTTTCGGGGAAACTGAAACTTAGGCCTATTTCAGGAAATTCAGCTTGTCATGAAGTCACTCCTGCTCTCACTCCTATATTTTACAAACAACTAAAAGCAAGCACGGTTACAGAAGCAAATGGCATTAGTTACAATCAAAGAGAACACATTTTTCTAATCTCAAATAATTTGTTCCACACAAAACAAAGTACATTCTCTTACTGTCAATTCCTGTCTTTCATTTTGAATACCTCTTTTGTAGTAGAATCTGTGCTTAATGCTAATGCTAAAGAAATGATGATAAAAACCTAAGATTTCAAGGTACATATATATTTTAATAAGAGCTTGGGAAGATGGTTTAAATCTGGAGGCAGATTGCTTATTCTGTGTGACCTTAGGCCAATTATATAAACTTGCTTTGCTTCAGACTTGTGAAGTTTTGAAGATTAAACAAGTTTATTATGTGTAAATTGCTTAGAATAGTGCCAGACAAATATACTATTATTATGCCATTAATTATTAATGTTACCATTATGATTGACAATAAATCCTGAATTATCTATTTATATAGCTAAGATACTTTAGAAGACAATAAGCCCGTAAGTAAAAACAAATATTACTTTAATACATATTTCACTTCTTCCATTTAAGATTGATGAGAATAGCCTATTTGCTTCAAAATAGCCATAAGCACCTAGACTTAAAAGGAAATTCTTCCCTCTCCTACTCTGATACAGGTCTTCTCACTCCAGAAGTCAAGTAGGTGAAATCAGAAGGGTGGGTATGTTTAGGGTGACTCTCGAGTACCTAAGGCTTAGGTGTGTGGCTGTCATCTCTCCCACCTTCCTGAGATTCCTCCATTAGGCGTGGGAAGTGACAAAGCTGCAGCAATCCTTGGACAAGTGTAAACACAAGTTTTTAAACTGTAAGTGTGAGTTTGCTGTTATAATGACTCATCCAGATGCAAGCAAACAATTGCATCAAGCTCTGCACTTACTTGATTTCCAGGGTCACAGATACTTTCTTGCTTATACTTAAGTACCATAGTATACTTATGTACCATATGTGGCATATGTCCTCAGAATATGTTGTTCTTTTTAGGAACCAAATTTCCTCCAGAAATCTGTATTCGAAATTAATCAGCAACAATTGAATTTCACTTAGAATTGTTTTTTTTCCTGATGGCTCACCTTTTTTTCCTGAATACAAAAAATAAATAACAGCTTAGATCTCTTTATATTTCAAAAGAAATAGGTCATTTGCCTTCAAAATTAACACATTGGTGACTTTCAGCTAATAAAGTAGAAAACCTGGAAATGAGATGGATTTGAGGACAGAAAATTTAGTTGATAAAAAGAAATATTATTTAGTAGATGTTATCTGTCTGGCACACTGCTGTCAATGTATTACAAAGAAGAATGATTAATCTAGAAATAAAAAATAACCACTGTATGTACATTATCAGATGCTCAGAAAAATCTGTGTGCGAAATAAATGTTTAAATGTTGAGGTACATTTGCATTTTTTAACAGTAATGTAATCAAAGCATGTGTAAAAAAGAAGTTTTAAGATCAACTATTTTTTAAAGTTCACATATACATTTGTGTGCCTTGTAGCAGAGAACAGAAGTGTATACAAAATTAATTATGCATTTCCATATAACTACTATGGTGAGTACGTATGAAAGGTGAAATTCCCCCAGCTCGGAAGATATTTTCTTTCTTTGTTCTGCTACTTTGGGCCTTAGCTTAGGTCTAAATTACAGTCGTTTGAGGGAAAAGATGAGAGAAGAAAACTCTTTCTCCCTTTAAGTAAGAAAACAGATATTATGCAGTAATTTCTAATAGTGTTATATTCTTTCCTCAACTATATTGTCCCTTGCCTTTGCTTTCAGTTCAAAAACAGTAGCTTGGGACAAAAGCAAAATCTTAGAAAAGGAAAGGAAAAACTCTTCTTAATAAATATACCAGGGGATAGGAAGAAATGAGCCTAGCAGAGGCAGAATGCCATGAATACATGGTAAAGGGATTCCCAGGGATACCACAAAGAATTCCACAAGTATATGCTTCCTAAGGAAGATGACTCTGTTACATATTGAAGCATTTAATGCAGTTTAATGAAAATAAGCAGATACTGTATACTGAAATGCACATATGTGTTACAGATTGGAGCTTTTCATCAGTAACATAATAACTCCCCTTAGGTTTCATAAGCCTTTCCCCAACAGGCAGACAGACACATGTGATACTTGTGGAAAAAGATGGCTTTGCTTTTGTGAGATATGTAGTTGGATTAAGTTGATCAAAACAGAGGTTGTCCATTTTGTTCTACTAAAGAATTTTTGGTCTCCTGACAAATTTAATTAACCTTTTTTTTTTTTTAAATGGAAGAGTATCTTAACTATGTGAACTACATAATATGTGAGTTCATTAAAAAAAACTGGGCATCTTCTCTGTGTGTATGGAAGTAGTTTTGTTATATAATGCATTTATTATATACAGTCTGCATATTCATTCCACAAAAATAGGCATGTAAGTTATGTTTGCATACATTCTCTAAAATATATAACTATCCCTGGTGAGTAAGTATTTTTGACCCCAGAGGACCATGTTGTAAAACCAGAGTCAGGAATTTATTTAGCAGACACTGTAACACATTTCCAGCTTGGGCCTCCTGGACTCACTGTAGGTGGCACTATACACGTGCAGCACTGGTTGAAAATAACTCAGCAGGTTTAACACAATTGTCTAGACCAGGGGTCAGAAAACTTTTTCTGTAATGGGACACATAGTAAATATTTTAGGATATGCGGACGTATCTCTCTGTCACAACTCTTCAACTCTGCCATTGTAGGCCAAAAGCAGACAATGTGTAAATGAATGGATGTAGCTGAGTTTCAATAAAACTTTATTTCAATTGGGCTCACTGAGCCCTTATCTATACATCGCAAAGATTTTTTTTTTTTTTTTTTTTTATACAGAGTCTGGCTCTGATGCCCAGGCTAGAGTGCCGTGACATCAGCCTAGCTCACAGTAACCTCAAACTCCTGGGTTCAAGCAATCCTACTACCTCAGCCTCCCGAGTAGCTAGGACTACAGGCACGCGCCACCATGCCTGGCTAATTTTTTCTATATATATATTTTTAGTTGTCCAGATCATTTCTTTCTATTTCTAGTAGAGACAGGGGTCTCGCTCTTGCTCAGGCTAGTCTTGAACCCCTGACCTTGAACGATCCACCCGCCTCGGCCTCCCAGAGTGCTAGGATTACAGGCGTGAGCCACCGCGCCCAGCCATTTTTTTTTTTTTTAAATGAGTTTGGTGTGAATTTGCCGACAACTTTGAATGTTCTTTTGGATTTACTTTTTCTTCTAGTGACTTTTTTTTTTACATTATAAATTACTGATATAACCATATATATTATTTTTTGTTTTTCACTGTTGAACTTTCCCATAAAATTCTGTTTGTTGAATGTGTTTAATTAAATATAATGATATAAACTATTATATTCCAGAAAGTTCTAATGGAGACTGGCAAAGATATTTGTAGGACAATATGCAATTAAAATACATGAGAAAAATGAGGCACAGGATTATGGTAGGATAGAAAAGATGCAGTAGGATGATATGCATGAAGAATAGGTCATGAAATTCCATTCATGTACTAGAAGTGGAACGTGTATTTACTTCAAAGTCTCCTAAACAGGTAACATGAAGAAAAAAACATGATTTGGGTTACAGTGCTCAAGAGAAGACATCTCATTTGTGCCTCTGGCAAAGCACAACTTAAGATTCCTAATTCTAGAAAAAAATTTTTCTCGTGGTTTTCATCACAAAAATAATAGTAAAGTTTTTGTAACTTATTACTTATTTTAAAAAGCTATGTCCAGTATACATATTGCTTTTGAAACTTTTTGTTAAAATATTGGTTATATAATTGCTTAAATATGATTTTACAGTTGATCCTTGAAAATCACCAGGGTCAGGGTGTCAATTCTCTGCTCAGTTAAAAATCCACATGTAACTTTTGACTTCCCCAAAACTTTAACTACTAATAGCCTACTGTTGACCAGATGCCTTACAGATAACAAAAAGTTGATCAACATATTTAGTATTATGTGCTGTATTCTTACAGTAAAGTAAGCTAGGGTAAAGAAAATATTATTACAAAAATCATAAGGAAGGGAAATATATTTGCTATTCAAAAAGCGGAAGTAGATTATCATAAAAGTCTTCATCCTTGTCATCACATTGAGTAGGCTGAGGATGAGACGACAAAGAGAGGCTGGTCATGCTCTCTCAGGGGTGCAAGGGGTGGAGGAGGTGGAAGGAGAGACAGGCACACTTGGTGTAACTTTATGGAAATACATTATGATTTCCATCCTCACACTTTTGCTTTTTTCTTTCTCTAAAAATATTTCTTATAGTACTAACCTTTCTTCCACCATTTGCTTTAGTTTCAGTGCCCATATCATACAAGGGTCCATGTCATAAAATAAGTGAAAAGCAGCCTTGAAAAATAAAACCCTTCTGCCAGATTGTCTAACATCAATTTGTTTTCTGTCACTGCTTCTTCTATGTCTTCGTTCTCATCATCTGGCACTGGTTCGGAGTCATGCATCTCCATCAAGTCATCCTCTGTTAATTCCTCTGGTGTGGTGTCTATTATTAATAGCTCTTGAATTTCTCCAAAATCCACATCTTGAATACCTTCACCTCCCACCTTTGTTTGCAACATCCACAGTCTCTGTCATCATTTCCTTGATTGGTTCAGTTGTAAATCCTGTGAAATCATGAACAACATGTGGACACAATTTTCTCCAGCAGGAGTTTATTGTGTTGGACTTGATGGCTTTTATGATTTTTTCTGTAGCAACAATGGCATCTTCAATGGTGTAATCCTTCCAGACTTTCATTATGTTCTCTCAGTCGAGGTTCTCTTCCACAGTGTTGAAAATCCTTTACATAGAGTACCATTGTAATGAGCCTTAAAGATCCTTATTCCCAGTATCAGTAGAACTTTGAAAGGCAGTACCTTCCTGGCAAGGTACTTCCTGACTTCAGAGACAAAGCATCAGTGGAACCAATCCAGAAAAAGGGTTCTCATTGTCCAGTTCTCCTAGTGGAACCAAAAGACTAGCAGCTGGTGTTTATCTTTTCCCTTCAAGGCTTGGGGGTTAGCAGCTTTATAGATCATAGTCCTGATCATAAACTTGACTGTAGAGCCTACTGCTTTCTGCCATAATTCCTGGTGCTTACTTTTCTTCTTTACTAATAAATGTCCTTTTTGGCATTTTTCCAGAATAGCGCACTTCCATCTGCATTAAAAACCTGTTCAAATAAGTATCCTTTCTTCTCAATGGTTTTCTTAATGGGAACTTATCTTCTGACTCTTGGTAGGCAGAAGCAGCTTCTCTTGTTTTGTTCACATTTCTTAAGCCAAACATCTTTCTAAAATTATCAAACCATCCTTCGTTGGCATTAAATTCTACAGCTGTAGATCCCTCACCTTTCTTTTGTGTTAGGTTGTCATATAATAAGTTTACTTTTTCGCAAATCATATTAGAGTCTATATGTATGCCTTTCTTTTTTTTTTTTAATTTCAAGATATTACGGGAGTACAAATGTTTAGGTTACCTATATTGCCCTTGTCCCACCTGAGTCAGAGCTTCGAGCGTGTCCATGCCCCAGAGAGTGTGCCCCAATTAGGTGTGTATATTCCCAACTCCTCCTCCCCCCTCCCACCTGCCCGACACCTGATGAATGCTGTTACTATTATGTGCACTTAAGTGTTGATCAGTTAATACCAATTTGATGGTGAGTACATGTGGAGCTTGTTCTTCCATTCTTGAGATACTTCACTTAGTAGAATGGATTCCAGCTCTATTCAGGATAATACGAGAGGTGCTATATCACCATTGTTTTTTGTGGCTGAGTAGAACTCCATGGTATACATGTACCACATTTTATTAATCCACTCATGTATTGATGGG